>PVLD010034776.1:0-12373 GCA_004027595.1 Dinomys branickii | reverse complement strand
GAATACATATTTTCAAAGTAGGTATTAATGATCTTTTGTATTTCTTTTGGATCTGTAGTGACTTCCTCTTTTTCATTTCTTATTGCATGAATTTGAGATCTTTCCCTTCTTTTTTTGATAAGGTTGGCTAGGGGTTTATCAATTTTATTTACTCTTTCGAAGAACCAACTTTTTGATTCACTAATTTTTTGTAGAGTTTAAGATAACCTCTTTAATAAGTGGTGCTGGGGAAACTGTCTCTCCACATCCAAAAGATGGAAACTAGATTGTATATGTTATGTACTAAACTAAATGGATCAAAGATCTAAATGGTAAAGGTAAAACATTTACTCTTTTGAGAGATAAAATAAGGAAAACTCTTAGATTCATAGGAAAAGGCAAGGATTTTCTGAACAGAATCCCAGGGGCACGAGAAATAGTACCAAGCACCAGCCAATGAAATCACATCAAAATAAAAAGCTTCTGCACTGCAAAATAAACAACCAACAAAGTGAAGACACAACCTACAGAGTGGGAACAACATTTTGCCAGCTATTCCTGAAACACAGAACTAATATCTACAATATGTAAAAACTCAAAAAGCAGACACTCCCAATAAAAGATCTATTAAAAAACTGAAGAACTGAATAAAGACACTTTTCAGGACAAGAAATAAAAATAGTCAAAAATATATGAAAAAGTTCAAATTCTCTGCCCATTGGGGAAATGCAAATTAAAATAACACTGAGATTCTGCCTTATCCCAGAAAGAATGCCCATCATCAAGAAATCATATAATAACACATACTGATAAGGCTGCAGGAAAAAAAGAACCCTTCCACATTGTTGGTAGGAACATAAATTGATGCAATCACTCTGGAAATCAGTACGAATGTTCCTTAAAAAGCTAAAACTAAAGGTTCCATCTGACCCAGCTGTTCCCTTCCTATTTATCTTTCCAGAAGAATTAAAAGCATCATGCCACAGTGACACGTTTACCTATGCCTACAGAAGCACAATTTATAATAGCTAAATTTTGGAGGCAGACTATATTCCATCAACAGATAAATGGGTACAGAAAATGTATTATTTATATGTAATGTAGTACTACTCTGCCACAAAGAATGATAAACTTGAGTCCTTTGTACAAAAATAGATGCATGCTGAGACTAAAACTTTAAGTGCAATAAATCAGATGCAGAAGCTTAAATATTGCAAGATTTCTCTTATACGAGAAACACAAAACATAAATACTAGCAAAATGAAAGGCGATAGGAAGTAGAGAGGTAGATCTTTTTCGAATGGGAAGGCAATCAAGACACGGATGTAGGAGGGAAGTAAGGAAAGGGAGTGAAAGAACTGAGACGTGGTAATACATGTACCAACCCCCTCAAGGAATGGAATCACTGTGCAATTCAAAACTGTACTCACAAGAAAGTAAATACCAAAGAAACAAAATTACTGACTTAAGAACATTTTCCTTCTGTTTGTAATTTGCTAAGAAGTTTTAGGGAAAAATGCCTTTTTTGAGGTATAAGTATCTATCATGGACAACCTTTGTGAATCTAATAATGCGCAATGATTTTTTTTCTCTTCTTTTTTCCTTTTTGATACTGGGGATCAAACCTGAGCCTTATGCATGCTCAATCTGTGATGTGCCTCCCAATACAGCCAAGCCCAAATTCAGTGAATTTTGACAAATCGGCACTGACATAACCATCTGTTGTATTAAAACCTGGATGGCTTCCGTTACTCAAGAAAATTTCCTCATGCCTTGTCCAGGCTATGCCACTTCAAAGACACAGATGCCCACAGTATTCTGATATTTATCGTCTTAAATATAATTTCCTTTCCTTGCAGTCCACTAGTGTGGAGTCACAATGTTTGTAATTGCTGGCTTATTGCACTTAATATAATAGTTTCATGAGTTTTCATGCAGTCTATGTATCATTATCTGCTAATTTTTTCATGCTGAATAGTAGTGATTTGAATACATCACAATATTTTTATCAGTTCCCTGTTTTAACTGTCTTCAAAACCTGAATTTATTCCTCTTAGCTCTACACTTAGGTATGATTTTGTTGAATTGTGGAATAAAAGAATTTTTAATTTTTTCAGAAACCATCAACTAGTTTCAGGAAATGCTTATGCAATCTTCTACCTTCACCAATAGCTTCGCGGTTTCACTGTAACACCACATATTTATTATTCCTAGTTTGGGGGCCGTCTCGTTATTTGAAATTCTCTGTCCAACGAGGTATACTGATTGTTTGCCTTGAACGCCCTCTGGCGATAAATTGATAGGAAGCATTTGCTCTGCTCATAAAATCTCTCCATTTTCCTGGTTTTCATTGCTAACATAGTGATTTGCTTGACCTCTCAGCCCAGGTACCACGTTCAGTCGTCTAATCAACAAGCAGAAACGCACACTACCGCTACGGTATTCAGCAAGCGGTACGCTCAGCTCTCCCAGGCTGGTGCCAGGTAACTTTGCTTCTCCACGTATGACCGCTCACCCTGCAGCATGCCCTCTCCGCTGCCACACTTCAGCGCACTGAGCGTGTCTTGGGTAGGACTTCTTAAATAGCAGGACTTCTTAATATTAGTGGTTCCTCTTACTGTTTTCAACGAGACTGTAGATTCATTCTTTATGGAAATTTCTTCTATATTTGAAGTATTTTTCATAGGAGGGGAAGACAGGCACCTCTATCCAGGATTTTATTTCCAAATTTATATTTTTTTAAATTCACTAGATCTTAGGGCCAGAGACATAGCTCAGCAGTACAGTGCCTGCCTGGCAAGCAGAAGGTCCTGAGTTCGATTCCTGGTATCAAAAGTAATAGTAATAACAATAATAATAACAATAAATTCACTAGATCTTAATATGAGGAATTCAGGACTGCTGCATAAATTTAGCTTCTAAAAGTAAAATAGACATGTATCCATATTTGACCCCAGCAAAGGGATTAAAATCTGTGGCCATATTTATATGACATCTGTTTCTGTGGTGTGGAAATATAAAGGACACTGAAATGGGAAAAGCTTGGCTTGAAATTCTAGCCTGGATAAGTAAGTCATCTTAATTTACTGAGACTAATTTCTTACATATAGAATTAGGTTTAAGAAAAAAACAGTTTTAGGATATTGTTTGAGGACTGAAGCAGACAATATGAAAAAGATCAACAAATATTGAGCCAATCGTGAAGCTCAATCAATTTGTCTTTTACTTTTTACTAAGTGTCTTTTTGAGTTTATCTGAGTGATAAATTGCAGAAGTTCCTGTGATAAATTATATGATTGCCTGGCACTGGACTGAAAGAGAATTTCATCTGAACTTGCTGGTGGTGGTTTAAGTGGAAAACAGTTTTGAAACTCTGCATCACTTACCTGCTTCCTCGGGAGAGGTTCCAGTCCATGTGTGGTAGGCGCCATTGCTTTTGAGTTTGCAGTAAAGCAGCACATCATGGTGGGAACCTGTGGTGAAAGAGGCCCGCTCCCTGCATGGCAGGTAATAAGAGAGAAAGGGAGAAGGGGAGAGATTAGAATCACACAGTCTCCTTCAAGGTCAGCACCAATGACTTCAAATCTCCTGTTAGGTTTCGTGTCTTAAAATGTCTACCACTCCATTGAGTCAACCTGGGAACCAAGCCTTTAACGCTGGCATCCAGGGTACACCCTTGAGGCAAGCTACAGCAGTCACTCTCCCTGTACTTTGGCCCATTTCATCTGAAACTTCCACTAAAGTAGGTCATACTAAGAGAAAATATTCTTACACCAAAGATGTAGAATCACCAAGAACTTGAGCAAAGAGATCATGGTAAGTTCCCCTTTCCTGAGAATCACCATCTGTCAGTAAACTGATAAAACATGACAGGCATTGGGTGAGTAAATGTTCTGCTCAGAAATAAATATGGTAATTGGTATTTTCATTTATTTGTATTTTGTGTTCCCATTTTCTTATTTACTCCGTTTTTTAAGGTATCATCTCACTGGAAACTCGGTAAGCCCAGAGAATGTGAATGCTGTATTGTACAAAATATCAATTATTCCTAAAAAAAAAAAAAAAAAGACTAATGCTTATTTACTGAGCTCTGAGCTTTGACCATAGGGTTCAAAGTTCCTTGTTTAGAGTCACTGACTTTGCTAAACACAAATTACCAGAATACTCTCTGGACTATCTCATTCAAGTCTTTTTTACCTTCAGCTTGGTGTAAATAATACCCAGAACTTTTAAACAAGGGGAACTGTTGAAGAGTTAGTTCTGTGGACAAGGAAGCCATAGAAGTCACCCCAGTTGTCTGCTCCCCTCTCTGCATCCCTGGTGGAAGGCACCTGCTTGGCCCCAGCATCTTTCTCAAGATGAATATAGAAACAGACGTTTGTGTAGTTTTGACCCTTCTTGGATTATGAGATAGCTGCTTTAGGGGATCACATAAGGGTTTATTTTAGTCTCAAATTACATGTGCACACAGAATTTACATCCACCAGGGTTGGGTCCTCACAGTACTCATTTACACGTCCATCTGCACACGTCTACCACAAATAGGCCTTAGGTTTGCCATAGGGTCTATAGCACAAGTGGCAACTTTTAACTCGCAGTGGAAAACTCACAGCTCAGCCATTTTACATAACATGAGAAGTCATATACCCGGCCTCTGTATTTAGAACAAAGCACTCAGTACTAATTTCAACATACTCAATTCTGGGTTTTGAGTTCTTTTCCTACAGCACGTGTTTCTCATCACTTCCCATTACTGGAGCACCACACTTGACACTGGAAACTTACGAGAGGAGTGGGTTGCTAGGTTCAGGGTTCCAAGGGATTTAGTCCACTTATGCAGGGGCAGGAGCGTTGCTCCGAGGCAGGAACAGAGGAACCTGGTGGAGCAAGGCTGCTCAGCTCACAAGGACCAGGAGGGCTGAGCAGGAAAGCAGTGCAGCAAGAGATGTGCTCTGCCCCAACACATCTCCAGTGACCCACTTTCAAGTGGGCCTGGCCTGCTTGCAGCACATTTGGCTATGGACTTCAGCAAATGGATCCACAGAGGAGCACAGCACCTCCATGATCCATCACCCCTTCAAAAATCTCTTAATCCAGTCAAGGTGTGGATTCAGTTCAAATGTCACAACATCTAATCATAGATTCTACCAAGAACTTTTCACACTATTAAACTGCCACTATTTCTTTTGTGGGTTGGTCCCTCCCTAGAGGCACAGAATCAATAGAAAAAATATATATATATATAAGAAAAAATAATTATGTGTAATAGAAAAAATGATTATGTAATTATAGGCATATATATGTTTTGGATATATAATTATATTATAATGCATATAATTACATACATAACCACACCTAATTTTATTCTTAATTGTGAATATTCCTCCTGAGGGGATTTACTAAGTAGGTTTACAGGATCGGAGGCAGGAGTGCCCACAGTGGCCATCTGAGTGCTTGAGAGCCAGAAGATACAATAGCTGCTCAGTCTAAGAAGCCTAACGTTGCAGAAGAATGCAGTACCCGTGCCGGACCGAAGCCCTCCAAGCTCCCTGAAGACTTGCCGGTGTAAGTCCACCTGCAAAGGTTGATGCAGCTAGAGTTTGGTACCCACAGGTACTGGCAGTGACAAAAGACCCCACTCCGGTACAAAGCTACACCAACTTCCATTCTTTCCCTATTTTCCCATCCAGGCTACAAACCTATTGGAGGGTAGCACCTAAAATCAGGACGAGCCTTCTCCTCACTCAGCTCACTGGCCCATAGGCCAGTCATCTCCAGACATACCCACAGGCACATCCAGAGTGTGCTTTCCTAAGCTGTCAGAAATTCTTAACCCAACCAAGTTGATATATCACCTTTTATGCATTCTATAAAGAGATATTTGTTGGTAGAATTTTTTAAAATGTTCTGCAAAAAAAAAAAAAATTGCTTCAGAGCTAGTGGGTTTGGAGTACTGTTAAGTTCATATTTAACAGGACTTCCTACATTCTACAAAGTACACTGAAAGTTCTTGCTAGTTTTCTTTTTAGAGGAAGGAGAGAGTTAGTCTTGTGAGATTTGGGGGCTGTTTATCTAACTAATTCATGAAACAATGTATAGCTAGTACAGAACATCAAGTATATATAATTCTTGGGCATTTTCAAGAATTTGTTCTCATCTCCAGAGTCAATACTTTGTAGAGGCCTCACCAGTTTGCTACTTTTCTTTTAATTATTAACTAAAATAAATGTTGAGCCACTTTCCTAGATGACCACTTGCCAATGGTGAGTCCTGTAATACTAGCTAACGTAATCTTGTAGATGTTCTAATGGCAATAGGAGATGTTAAGGATTAGGCAAGCAAAGAGTAATATGTGAGGTAAAAGTTACCACCCCTGCAGTCAGCTGGCACGCATTTCATAATTGCAGAACAGCAAGCTTAAAAGGACTAAGTTAGGAATACAAATTCTTTATTCACTTCAAATTTTACACTCAAAATTTTTTTTATTTTAAAGAGAATTAAAAACCAATAAAAATAATACAGAATTTCAAAACAAGATGATAAGAAACTAACAGTGGTTATTATATTGCATATTGCTGTCTTCAAAGTAGTTACCCAGATTACCAGATATGTATAGGCATGCAAAATTGATCAGACAATATACACATCAACTGTTCCTTTCAATTCACTAATAGAAATTAGTAGTATAGTTATTTTAGCGATCTTATGTATAGATATGTAGTTTTCCCCTTCCTTCTTTTCTCCTTTCCCCCATCCCAGTTCTTTTCTTTGAGCTTCTTTTTCTTTCCCTTTCACAATGTCTTTTGTACCTTTTGGATCTTATTTACTCCTTCAGTATGATGTTTACATACAAATCAAAATTTTAAGGCAAATATGACCAAGGGAAGAAAAACTGGAAAATTGAACCAGATAATGAGGATGTGTGACTCTAAAAGCACGTCTCAGTGCTGCGAGTCCAAGGTCAGTTTCAAAAGAGCAGTTATGACAAATAGGCAGCTTCTTCATTATGTTCATGAAAATACAACCTGGTCTTAAACAAGAATAGAGTAAACCAATGTACTGTAAGACATAGTTTTGTGGCAACAAAAGAGAATTTTAAATCTTATTCTCTCCCATCCAAGAATTAACCAGGCCCAACCCTGCTTCACTTCCAAGATCAGTAACTCTTATTTTCACCACAAAGCTCTCAGAAACAACATGTCATTGTTGATGCAATCATGCCAAGATTGCAGCGGGCAGTCACAAGGCAGTCCATGAACACTGACCAGAGACTGCACAGTGGGAGAAACTGTAAGACCTGCTCATCTCTCCCAGCCACCCTAATCCAGTTTCTCTCAAAGAGCTAAGATGGATAGGTATCTCTCCCTAAAATTAAAGGGGCCTCTGTGAGACTGGAGGAAATGGCTTAGCAGTTTGCAGCTTTAGTGTGCAACCTTAAATATGGTGAAGGTATTCCTGAATGATCAGCAGAAACCCGGCAACACAAAAAAAGCCTTCTGGCATATCTAGATTTGCAAATTCAGACTCTTTCCCTCATCTTCAGTCTCATATGAAAGCACCAGACTCTCACCCTGACTCTGAAATTACTGTCTTGGGAATGCAGCCCCTTGACTATATAGTACAAATAAACTCTTGTTTTTCCTTTCATCCTGGTCTTGGTAAATTCTTTACTTCCATATTAGTTCCAGCCTCTGAAGGACCATCCCATACAACAGGTTTCATTTCTAATAGTCTAGAATGCTGTAAACCTTAGCACTGTGTGAGCACAACACAACTTTGAAAAAGCAAACCCATGTGTTTCATAGGTGCTGTCAGTGAAATGACCACTTGATATAATAGCATACAATTTCCCATTAAATTATAGAATAACAATGATGAAAATCATCAAGTGTTATCAAAACATAGGATAATTCTTTATGTGTGATGATATTTGGATAACTGAGCTTATCAGATAAAATGTTATGATAGAATGCTATTCAGTCCACTAATGTTAAAATTAAATGGTTTTATTCTTTTGGATGGATAGTCACGTAAATTAATTTAACATTTTTCTCTGGTATTAAACCTTCAGTTTGTACCTGAGAATATGAAGCTCTCCTTCTTTTTTATATAATAAAATTACTGGAGTGAACAAGAAAATACAATCCAAAATCAAAAACTCAACACTGCCTTTTCTTGGTAATTTTGACTCTTAAAGGATTTCTGCCATTTTCTCACCACAATCACAAGGAAATGAGCAATTTTTTTAGACTCTGTTAAATAATTTCTTCCTGTTAAAATTAGACTCTTTTCGTTTTGAGAAAAGTATCAATTTCCTCTTTTTCTCTGAAAAGATTAATCACCTGGCTCTTATCATGTACTTCCAACCTAGAAATCCAAATCACTCATAAATAATTTATGAAAATATTTGAAAGACAAATATCACAGTGTAACTAGTGCAAGATGGCGTCATACTCTGTCTGCCATGACAGGAAGTAGTTCTAAAGCATGAAAAAACTCCTGGAAACATCTGCTCTCCTTGTATTTGAAGCACCTCACTTTCCCAGAAAATTATCAATCCCTTTTAAGAATCTACTAACCGCATTTTTATAAGAAGGGTAATTTTTTTCTCCTGAGTCAGCTTAAAAACACTATTTTCCCTGTAAACAGAAAAGTATTACGAGAGTTCTCCAACTTTCAAAATTACCAAAAGTACAATTTAAATTATATTATTGACTTAATTTTGAGCTTTCTCATGTATTTGCATTAGGCATGTGGATCGCAACATTTGCTATAAGGTAATATCCTTAGTGGCCCATTTGCCTGTATGGACACACAGGGTGACTCAATTCTAGTTACATCTGTAATTATTCATGTAAGATTAGTTGAATTTTAAAAAGGCATTCTTGTAGAAATTTTGCTGTTTTTTTTTTCCACAGAAAGAGACAGAGACAGACAGAGGAATTAGAATTTCTGTCAAGCAAAATAACTCAAACTGTTGAAAGGAACAATATAATTTTTTGCAAAGCATAAAAACAACGAAATATATTGACTTCCAGGAAGATGGCGACCAGGTGAGCGGCAGAGGGAATCTCTCCCAGAGACCGATCCTTTGCGTGCGGGTGCCCGGTCCGTGGATGCAAAATTCCAACTGATCGGGTTGTTCTCTGCGGCCTGAGTATTAAAGGGCCAGCTGGACAAGCCGCGCGGGGAGAAGTCGGCGGATCCTGAGAGCTGGGCGCCCGAGGGATCGGTGCTGCGCTTGGGCCGCAGCTCTGCTCAAATCGCATACAGCCGAGAGAGCGATTGCAGCGGGACGGACGCCTCCAGCTCCTGAACCCGATCAGCTCGGAGGCGGCTGTAACCAGGATTTGTTGGAGGTAGCAGAGCAGAGGAAACTCAGAGAATGCGCTACTGGGACAGATTGCGCCAATCTGGGCAGTGGTCCAGGATCCCGCTCAGAGCCCCGCCCCTGCAGCCTGCGCCGCTTGAACTGTAGCAGCTGCGATCTGCGGGATTTCTGAGTTGGGAAAAAGCTCGATCCAGGGAGATACATCTGAACGGCATTCCTGTCTGCATGATCCCAGGGTGTGTTGAGTGGGCGCTCTAACCGGTTTTTCCTGAGTCAGGAAGAAGCTCTACCCAGCAAGTGACATCAAAGCAGCTTTAAGGACTGCAGGATCTCCCGGGTAGGAGGAGATAGCTAGGCACCCTGATGGGATTTGTGAGCAGGGAAGGAGCTCCACTCAGGGAGGAACACCTGAGTGGCCTGTCTGCAAGGCCCCTGGGATGGTGAGCTGTTTATACACCCCAGCCAGGTCTCGGGGTAGGGAGTAGAAGCGGAAATCTCAGCAGACAGCTTAAGGGACATTCTCCCAAAGAGAAGGAATCATTGGAGCAGCCTCTGCAGCAGACCTTTGCCTGGTGAACTGCCTGGGGAATTTATAGCTCCACATTTTGAATCTGATAACCAAAAATGGGAAAACAGAGGAACAAAACGCAGTCTCAAAACTCAACCCCACACAGAACAAGTTTTGAATGTGAGGATACAAGGGAATCAGGAATTCACATACCTGCAAGTTATGAAACGATTGCATCCAAAATGAAACAACTCCAACAGTCCATAAAAGAGCTTAAAGCAGAAATAAGCCACATACCCACAATGATTTCTCAGACAAAAAACGAGCTGAAAACAATGATGGAAGAAATGTTCCATTCACATTGAGAAGAAATAGACAAAAGACTAGAAGAAAATAGAAAACAAATGGAAACGTTACAAGAGCAATTTAGGAATGAATTAACAAGAATGAAACAGGTCCAAAGAGAATTCCAGGATTTGAAAACAAATGCTGAAAGCATGCAAAACCGTTTAAATGAAACCGAAGATAGAATTTCAGAACTTGAAGACAGCATGGCAGCTTATGAGCGTGAAAGGAAGAATCTCATGATATCATCAAAGACACAAGAAAAGTCAATCCAACAGCTGCAAGATGAGGCAAAACGTAACAATATTCGAATTATAGGACTGAGTGAAACAGCAGGAGATCTCACAAACGTTATAAAAAATATTTGAAATAATAGTAGAAAATTTCCCAAACAAGGTAAAACATACTGAAGTACAGTTAATCGAGGCATATAGAACCCCAACGATCCATAACTCAAAGAAAAACACACACAGACATATAATAGTCAAGATCCCAGATATCAAGCAAAAGAACACAATATTAAAAGCTGCCAGAGAAATGAAACAGATCACCTACAAAGGAAAGCCCATCAGAATCACAGCAGATTTCTCAACGAAAACCATGAAATCAAGCAGAGCTTGGAGCGAGATACTACAGATTCTGAGACAAAACAACTTCCAACCCAGACTGATGTATCCTGCAAAATTGTCCCTCAAATTCAATGGAGAATAAAATATTTCCACGACAAGGAAAAACTGAGGAACTTCATGAGTGCCAAACCAGCATTGGAAAAAGCACTAAAAGATATTCTAGAGAGACAAAAAAGAGGCCACAATCCCAAGAACAGCTATAGAAATAACTCCCTAAACAGAACAAATAATTAAACAGTCAGCAAAAGAAGGAAAACTTCAAGTAAATAACATGACTAGAACAAGCCAACATATAACCATGATAACCATTAATGTAAATGGCCTCAACTGAAACGTCAAAAGGAAAAGATTGGAAGACTGGATTAAGGAACACAATCCAATGATATGCCGTATACAGGAAACATATTTTACTCAAAAAGAAATCCACAGGTTGAAAGTTAAAGGTTGGAAAACAATTCTCCATGCAACAGGTCCCCAGAAAAAAGCAGGGATAGCTATTATGTTTGCAAACAATGTAAACTTCAAACCAAAAACAATCAAAAGAGATAAAGAAGGCCACTACATACTAGTTAGGGGAAAGCTACAAGAGGAAGAGGTAACAATCCTAAACATCTATGCACCAAACAATGGAGCACCTAACTTTACAAGTCAAATCTTAACAGACGTAAAAAATCAAATAACTAATAACACTATTGTAATAGGGGACCTAAACACCCCTCTGATGCAAAGAGACAAGTCAACCGGACAAAAACTCAGCAAAGAAATAACAGACCTGAACCAAAAGTGTGAACAAATGGACTTAGTAGATGTATACAGAGTTTTCCACGCCACAGCATCAGAATACACGTTTTTCTCAGCTCCACATGGGTCTTTCTCCAAAATAGACCACATTCTAGCCCATAGAACATATCTACCGAAATGCAAAAGAATTCAACTTGTCCCATGCATATAATCGGACCACAGTGCAATAAAATTGGAAATTAATGACAAAGAGAACTCCAAAAACCACATAAACACTTGGAAATTAGACAACAACCTCCTGAATAAGCAATGGGTCACACAAGAAGTTAAAGAAGAAATTAAAAATTACCTACAAATAAATGAAAACACAAGTACAACCTATCGGAATCTGTGGGATGCAATGAAAGCAGTCCTCAGAGGGAAATTTATAGCAATGAAATCATATACAAAGAAAATAGAAAGAGAGAAAATAGATAACCTATTGATACACCTCAAATTCTTAGAAAAAGAGCAACAATCCAAACCAAGAGCCCAAAGAAGGGAGGAGATTATAAAACTCAGGGAAGAAATTAACGCAATAGAGATGAAGAAAACTCTACAAAAAATTAGTGAATCAAAGAGTTGGTTCTTTGAAAGAGTAGATAAAATTGATAAACCCCTAGCCAACTTTATCAAAAAAAGAAGGGAAAGATCTCAAATTCATGCAATAAGGAATGAAAAAGAGGAAGTCACTACAGATCCAAAAGAAATACAAAAGATCATTAATACCTACTTTGAAAATCTGTATTCCCATAGGATAGAAAATACAGAAGAAATGGACACATTCCTAGAAAGGTACAA
>PVLD010034775.1:0-12373 GCA_004027595.1 Dinomys branickii | reverse complement strand
ATAACAACCACTGTTAATTCCTATCATTTTATTTTAAAACCCTATATCATTTTAATGTTCTTGCTTTGTTTTGCCTTTATGTCTGCTATGTTAGTATGCTGCTATTGTCCTTTCTTTCTTTTACTACTCTCTTTAAAGTAAAAAAGGAAGTACAAGGAAGGAAACTGTAAAGATTAGAGCAGAAATCAATGAAATTGACCCAAAAATACAAAGAATTAATGAATCTAAAAGCTGATTCTACAAAAGAAACAAAACAATGCTGACAAAGCCTTAGCCAAGCCGACCCCAAAAATGAAAAACGAGAAAAACACCAAAATTAATGCACTTAGAAAAGAAAAGAAACATTATCATGAACTTGTTTTCAGATCAGTATGTGAAGAAATCTGAGAATTCACAAGTTTATTTTTCTGGTTGACTTTCCCTTAGCTTTCATTGTAAAAGGTTTTAAAATATTAAGATAAATTTTATATTTTTCAGTGATTATTTGTACTTAAAATATATTTTTGTGGAATAGAATTTGAGTTCCTTGGACATATTTCACAAAACGGAGAGTAGAAGTTAATGAGAGCTTGAGAATTTTCTTTTCTTTAAAAGGTCTACATAGACCCAAGTTTGGCAAACACACATAGCTCCATGGGCATGACTGGTTTACTTAATGAAAAATTTTAAAAATATATTTAAACTCTGAAATAATGTGATGGCTTGCAAATCAGTGATGCAAAAATCAGATTAGACAAACTTCTTCCGGTGCATGGTCTCTGATTTTTGCCTGGTCATTCTTTTTGACTACTTTATGATTCAACTCTTTCTTGAGTTAATCTCCTTCATTTTCACAATTCATGTTTCTTTTTTTAGTTAAAATAGGTTTTACCATCAGTTGATTTGCATATTGACAAAGCATGCATTCATTCATCTAAGAAAATGGTAGAATTTATAATTTTTAAGACTCATTTTACTTTACAATGGTCTTTGTAATTTTGATTTTATAACCACATCTTTTAATTGTGTTATTTTATTAGAGTAAAATTAACTGCTATTTGGACTGTAATATTTTCCTGAGTTTTCTTCAACTTGTTGGAGAGACATGCATCTTGACAGTTACTTGAAATGAACCCCCAAAAGTCAGATAATACAAAAATAAGAAAGAAAGAAAATCCTTAGATTTGAGTACTGTATCTAGTGATTGGATCCCAGAAATTACAGAGTTCAGTAAAATGTATACACTTTTCAGTAGAATTCAGTTGAAATATGTACTCATTTAAAGACAGATCGCTAGCTGAACTGAATCTTAAAAAAAAAAATAACTCCAGGGCTCTGCACAGACCCATCACCTTTCTGCAGCACACAGCTGGAGTCCATGACAACGTCCCAGAGGAAGCAGCTGGGCAAGAGCTCATCCTTTATTGAATTCCCTAATAAAGAATGAACATCTTTTGGGACTCGCAGAAACATCACGCATCACTCTCCTCCCAACCTTCCCTGAAAAGCAGACAGTTGGAGGTGGCGGGGGCAGATAATTGAATTAAACACAGTGATTGAACACGAAAGCCATGCCTCTGTCTCAGGGGAGGAGTACTTTCCAGAAAGCTCACAGCCCCTCTCCTTTGCAACCTAGACTGACAGTGACGGGGCTGCCTGTAGAAAGTTGTTGAAGCTGCCCTTTGCAACCACCGTGCCTGGTAAGTGAGAGCGAGAGGAAGTCTGCACCTGGGATTTCATTTGAAGGTATCTTTCCTCCCGAGTTCTTTCAGCTCCAGCTTGAAGTGTTATTAATTCAGTTCACATCTTTTTCACAGGCGGGCCCATCACTGCCAGTCTGACTGGATGTGTTCCCCATTGGTGCTCTTCTAATTCTGTACAGCGAGATGGAGCAGGAGCTGCACATCAATGTCAAACACCTCATGGATAACTCCAGACACCAGCTGTGCAAAAGTCTGCCCTTTGCCATTCTTTGATTGAGAAGTGTTTTTGCTTGGGACTGGCCTTCCTCCTTATAAGAGGAGAAAATCATAACCAAATTCAATACAGAAAGCATGGAGAATGTGCTGAAGGAGAAAGATACCCTATACTGAGTGCGTGAGCTAGCACTAAGGATACCTACTGGGCAAACAGGAGTCCTGCCAGGTGGGCAACTGAAGGGCCACACACTTTCTGGGCAAGCTGTGCACTTCCTACCTCATGGAGAGGAGCAAAGTGGTAAATAGTCCTTCCTAAGTTTCTGACCCTTAAATGCTATTACCCTTTCTTCCTTTCCCCCCAAAAAAGGTAAAGAATACTGATTCTTTCTCCTTTATATGCTGACTTCCCTTCTTCCTTCACATTCATGGGAAGCCACACTAATGCACCATCTCCTGTATCTCCTTTCTCTTGACCATTTCTTCCTAGAATTAAAGGATATTCCACATCTTTTATCTCCAAACACAATCTTATTTTTAACCTATGTCAGCCTCATGTTACCACCTCGTAGTCTGCCTAACTTTCAACACACAAGGCATTTCCAAGAGAGTGTTTCCTTATTCTTTCTTCACCCATCCAGGGACCGAAACCCAGCATTTACCAAAAGCTGTGCTGACCCAGGTGTCTCCGCAGCCTGCATTCTTTATGCTCCAGGAAACTTAGAATTATTAAGGTTAGACTCCTGAAACCAGATCCTTCAGATTCTCACCCTCACCGCCCCATTCCATAGCTGGGTGGACTTTGCCAAGACACGAGTTGCATTTTGGTTTTTCACCTGTAAAATGAAGCTATAATAGTAGTTGCCTATCAGGGTTATTATGTGAATTAAGTGACTGAATACCCATAAGGTAATTAGAGAAATGCATGTTACTCAATATATGACACAATTATGACCACCCTCCATGCAAAGTTTGACACAGCTCACCTACCTCTCCCTCACTGAAATTCTCTTCTTGTTCAACCTCCTAGATATTGCTTTGTCCAAGGTGCTGTTTACTTCTGTCTGTGCTTATTATTTCTTCTTTTTATCTAATTTCCTTAAACTAAGGTTCTATACATTCCTTCCTCAGAAAAATATACATCTTCTGCGAGCAATTTTATCCACCTTTCTTTCTTACAATGCAATTGTAATGTCTCACAATTTTCTGTAGCTTAAAAGGAAAAAGGAACTAGGGTGGGGGAAAGGGGGCAAAGGAAGGAAAGGAAAAGAAAAAAGATGAAAAAGGATAAAATGGAAACAAGGCTTTGTAAGTAAGGAGCAGAAGAAGGGTTAAAGGGAGACGAGGGGATTGGGAAAAAGAGGAATCAAGATTAATTATAATACAGGTACAAATTCCCTATGATGAATATGATCATTATGCATATCTAAATTTTATCAATAAACTTAAAAACAAAACATTTTAGAAAAACAAAACAAAACTTTCCTTAAAATCGGACTACTCTGTACACTGGATAACTCTCTGTGAATGCCCTATAAGCTCAACATGTTTTAAAGTCATTACCCAAGAATTCCCTTCCTAATCAATGGTTTTACCAAACCACTCATTTGCCAAAAATGAAATTGCAAGTTTATTTTTTATTGGAGATTCATTTTTTGCCCTGAACTCTATCTCCTCTACAAATTATCTCTTGACACTAATAATCTATTTTCTTTTTCTCACCTGCTCCTGCAATTTGGTCCTCATTCTGACTGCACAATGGCCTCCTAATTTCATTTGATTTTCCCCTCTTTTATCCCTTCTCCAGAATATTTTCCTCTGATCATCTCAAAACATAAATCTCTTCAGGCCTTTCCACTTCTTGGTACTTTTTAAGAAAATGGCAAAACATCACCTTTAAGGTAAACTGCCAAGCACTTACCAGGGTATACCAGATCCTCTCTCACTGTCCAGTTTGACACTATATTTTATGCACCCTTCACATTTTTGGCTATGTTTAAACTATGGCTGTCCTTTGGTGCTTAACTGCTTTGAAACTCATGAATTTTAAATACAAAACACTTTGAGGCAAAAATTTTGTCCCAGTACTTGAGGATTGTTTCTTGACATACAAACTAGAAATGGTTGATGTCTATCACCTTTTTATTTACTACACTTTCCAGCCCAAACAATTTGTTTTTACGTGTTGTTTTGGGTACTTATCATGCCTCCTTGGATTAATTAACAGTGGGTACCAAAATAATTTGATATTTATGTAAATTTATTTTATCTCTCTTGTTTTCATTGAAATTAGAGGGCAAAGGAGATTATCCTGAATTTCAGCCAGGCAGAGATTTATTCTTAGACTAATACTTGTTAGCTGAACTGATGCTGAAGACATGAATAACTTTTTTTCAGAATCATAATGTCAGCTTTGGAAAGAATATAGGGATGCCTAGAGACAGGAGATGAGGTCAGTGCAAATTGCGATCACCTAAAGATCTTTTTAAATGTACCAAAGGATGGGACACATACCAGGCAAGTAAAACAGCATCTCTGCTTATATTTTTAAAGCTCTTCAGATGATTAAAGAGGATAGGAAAGGCTGAGGGCCACTGATGCAGCTGAACCCATGGTTTTACAAATGATCATGTTATAAAATATTTGATTTCATTTTCCCATTTTTCCTTAGCAAAAAAAAAAAAGACTAAGTTTAATAACAAGTGCCAAGCAAACACGATGACATAAAACAACACCCAAAGCACACCCATAGAGAAATTTATTCTGCCTGAGAAGGGTGGTCATTCATTTTACCATCCTGACTAGAACATTTTGAGCTCCTCGGAGGAAAAGAAATCACTCTTCACTGTCACACCTAGAAGAGTGATTAACAGAGTAGGAGTTTAATAAAGCTTTATCTGAATAAATTAATGAATAAAAGTTTACTACACCTTAAAAGAACATCTCAGAACATGACACATTGTAACTTTTTTCACTGTAGTTTCACCAAGAACTATGAACCCTCTCCATACAAATCCAGAAATAAGCTGTGTGTTTAGATTTCTAAGAGAGTAGAAACAGATGGTGACTATTATTCTTCTCCTTTGAGAAACAGACTTGCATTTAAAAGTATGGCACCAAGATAAAATTAAGGGGAAAAAAGCCCCACTGGACTTATGTTTTATTTTTCAACTGAGGTCCAATTAGAAAAGAAGATACAATATTTTCAATTGCTAAATTAAAGTCTTTGTTGGAGGGAAGTTTATATTTCAAAATAATTTTAAAGAAATAATTGTAACCTGAACTGTACAACCCCAAAATTTATATATTGAATCCCTAAAGATTTATGTGACTGTTTGGAGAAAGGGGCTTTAAGGTGGCTCTGAAGGTTAAGTGAGACTGTATATGTGGAGTCCTAATCCAACAGGACTGGTGTCAAAATGAGGAAGGGAAACCAGGGATCTCTCTCCACCATGTGAGGACACAACAAGAAAAAACTTCCTCAGTCAGCAAGAGTCCTGAGCAGAAACCAGCCCTGCAGCCACCTTGATCACAGACCTTCAGCCTCCAAAACTATGAGAAAATAAATGCCTGTTGCTTCAGCCACTTATTCTATGATATTCTGTTAATGTAGCAAATGCCAATACAAAAATGGACATTTTTCCCCTTTGGCAAAAATGGCTTGAAGGAAACAGAATTTGAAAGAAGTAAGCATGACTTCCTTTTGCTTTCTGTAGAGACAACCCCAGAGTAGAACATGGGATGGGACAAAACTATGATAAATACTGTTCTCTGGAAGTAAAACCCCCACCCCACTTTTCACACTTTCATATATTCATGGTAGATGTGTAGAGTGTTATGTGTGTGACCTAACTCACAGTAGTATATAAGGTAACACAAAACTACTACAAGCCAATTTTACTTTTTAGTGGTTGAAGCCCTAGAGCTCATGACATACTATAATTTCTTCCCAACAGCCTTGGGTTTTCCACTGCAGCCCTCATTTTTGCAAAAATGAAAACTGAAGAATAAATTTTAGCAGCCTATGTTACAAGTAGGAAACGACGAGGGAACATATTGGGTCATCTGGATTCTTCATATAAATGTGGACTCAGATAAAACCCTTCATATTTATTCTCATACATACACAAAGGCTGACTCCATTCGATTCTACAGGCCACCCTGTGGCTTTTCAAACAAAATAATCATTCCTTTTCTTATAAATTCATTTTAGCAGCATTTGTGTTTTGATTTGCTGCAAGTCCTCTGGCACTTCTTAACATTCAGAGTGGTTCAGGGCAACCTCATGCAAATGCAGCTCCTTCAGCCAACAAAATACACATTTTCTGTTTGACAATCAACATTTCATTAATAGCTTGTTAAAGCTGGAAGGGATCTTAATGAGGACCTATTCACCTCCTCTCTCCCACCCAGCAATATTTGCAACACATAAAAGACCCAGGTGTCTTGAGTTTCAGTACATTATGCTACTTACATGAACAATATTAGAGGATACTTCCCTTATTTCAACCTTTGCACACGACAAGATTCTACTAAGGATCTTCAGAAGAGAGCTTCAGTTGGCATAAAAATGCATTAGGCTTGCCTGTAACTGAACACTTGTAATCCAAAATTCTTACATCAGAAAAATTAGAATAAAATCCATGATTATACACATGTATAATTCAACCTTCAGTGTGTAAAATATTTTTACTTAAAATAATAAACAATGCATAAAGTGTAAAGGCACCAAACATACCTTTTATCTCTCTCATCTACCTATGATCATAGGCCACTGATTTTTCACGCATAAGCTAGCACACGAGTGGTCAAAACTAAACCCAGAGAAGATATTCAGCGAGTCTTCTTTGCTCCACTGAATGAATTCTGCATTTGGTTTTACCACATGTATAGAAATGAACAATAAGCAAGACTCAATTGAAAAGATGTTGGTTAGAAAAACAAAAAGCAAAGTTAAGTCTGAAGCCTCCACGCTCTCTCTGCACACACCAGGCTTTGAGTCCCACACATTTATTTTCTAGGCCTCCTAGAAATTCCTGCTATAAAATGGAAAAGATGGTACCTTTCTGTCTGCTATCGGCCAGTTCGAGGATCACTAAGCCTCTTCAGGCGCTATGATCAGTCCCCGTATGAGTGCCTGGCACACAGTGTGCACAGGATGAAGGAAATCCCACACTCATCTAGTCAGAGACAAGGAGGCAGAGAACGGGACCGTCCTGGCTCTGAAAGATGTCAGGATGCAGCATTCTACTTAGGAAGTAGAAAGAGAGGAGAGAGGGCAAAAGCCTACACTATTTTGTCAGGGCACATGCAATTGGACAAGGAAGCAATATAACAATGTTATTTTCTATGTATATTTTATATTTCTGTATGCCAAAACTTGAGAACAACATAAAATATAGATACTGTTATTTAATATAAACTTAATAAACTTTAATAGTGATCAAAATTCCCTGTCATTATAAGCTAAAAAGTCTATCATTTATTTATGTTAATTTGAAGAGTTTACAAGTTCTTTAAAAATGTGAAACATTTAACAATTCTGAATTTTAAAATCTATTACTATAAACTCATTTTTTATAGATTGCATTATTCTGAAAATTTAGGTACAGAAAAGCCCGACTGAAGACATACAGTGTGCCTGCTCACTTCCTATTTGCCCATTCCACCAACATTCTTAGGCTCCACTATGCTCCGGCACTGTGCCACAGCAGCAGAACCCAAGGGCCTGCCAGAACGTGAATGTTGAAACTGCCCTAGTCTGTGTCAGTGTGGATCCCATTCCTCTGCATCCGGACTACTCCTCCTCTCTTGAATGTAGTGGATGCATCCCACACAGCTGAGTGCACACACATAAAACTGACGCAAAGCAAAGAGCCACTCAAAACCACATTCAGTGGTGTGTCTGAGGATGATGGAAGTCAGCCACAGATACCAAGAGAACTTAAAGCTGAGCAACGAGTAAATAGTCTGTCTCTTCTCCAACAGCACCAACAAGTCCCACCAGGAAGGGTGGCAGCTGCGCTGGCCTGTGCCCTCACTCCAGAAGCACATTTGGGCTAACAGCACAGAAGAGAGGAAAACATGAATTAAGCACATTTTCCTTTCGTACCATTTGAGTTTCACACGTTTGGCTCAGTATCTGTGAGTGCAGATATGCTGTGTCCAGATGGATCATAGATACATCCATCTTGATATGCATAGAGTGAAAGCTACAGTTGGACTACCTAAAAAAACTCAGAGAAATTTTCATGCACACATATGTATATATCCCTTCATAGGGAAATTATTTTTAAGTAGCTGGCAACACATCTTGACTCAGGGGCTGTGGAGCTTATCTCTCTCAAGTCAGCTTTGTGATATAATAGAACAGCCACTGACGGCTAATAAAACATCTATTTACATTGAATTAATGGTGTTTTAATTAGTACCATGGTACACAAAACCCCCTCAAGGCAACTTAAGTGTGAAAGGTATATTTCAAAATATGTCAGTTAAGAAGTGATTAATATATTTTGCTTTTTTTTTTTACAGTCACTGATACCCAGAGTTTAGAATTTGAAGGAAAATGGAGATAACTCCCTTCCCTGCAGTTTCTCCAACAGACACCCACCAGGGTAACTATATCTGATTCCCGCTGATCATTTGTTCCCTTTATGCTCATGTATTTGTCACCACAGCTCTGCTTTGACCCCACATCACTCAGAAAGAGGTCGCACATTAATTTTAAATTAGATGCCAAATATCTTATTACACATTTGTTTTGAAGGTTACCTTCTGTCAAGGTACAGAGGGCAGTGAGATTCTGACATTTTCTGGGAGATGGAGGCAGTTTTTGGATCACAGGGTATTTTAAGTACTCCAAGAAGTTATGCTTAAGTGGGATAGTATAGTTTGTCGGATGTGGGGACTGGAAAAGTGACTGGGGTCAGAAGTGGAGCATGTCACAGCTAGGTTTGCTCATCACTGACAGGGATTGGCTTTTTGGAGAGCTTGACTTCTTTCCGCCTGAGCATTTTCACAAGAGTTAGAGAGTGCGACAGTTTATTAAGAGGGTTTTACAGAATATAAAAGGGGAAATGAGACAGAGGTGGAAGAATTAAAAATTGAAAACCCCCTCCCTCCCATTTCCAACTAGAATGAGTCCTGTTTTCCAGCTTTCTTCAATCCCTACTCTAGTCTATGATCCCTCAGCAGGAAGTTGGGGAGGGATGTGTGTATCTTAGACAGTATCAGAGCACAAAAGATGTTCTCTGAAGGCGTTCTACTCAGATCATTTGGATGGCAATTTTACTGAGTAGAGTCAGAGGGAATTAGAAATTCACTGTTAAGCAGGCCGCAATCCCCATGGTGCTGAGCAAACTAATTTTGGGGGCCCAGTTCATAGTGTGCAGTTGGTAGCAGGGAGACACAAGGTAGTAAAGTCTGATATGATGACTATTTAATCAGAATTTGAAAGCTACAGTTCAGGGAACTGTGGGAAAATTCAATGAAGCTTTAGGAGCTATATTAAAGAGAAACAAAAGGCCAAGGAAAAAGCTGTGGTTTCTTTTCCTGAAGGCTTGAACAGCTGTGATCTGTCTCAGAGTGGAATGTTTTTTCTAAGTAAACATCTCATTTACATACTACAGGAAAGTGGTGGAAAGTCAGTGAATAAACAAATTTAGCATCAATTCCTAGCTAATAATTATGACCCCTTTTTATTCCCTGGAGTTTCAATTCAAAGGAACTGAAGCTTCACATTAGTTTTAGGAGCTAGACTTTCCAAGATGCTGCACAGAGGGAATGCCCTGATCTTTCTCTGCACAGCGGGGCTTTGCGTTGTCATTCTGCCTAATAATACCCCAAGCTGTACTTGTTACTAACAAATAGAAATAATTCCACAGGGGCTTCAAATAGAATTGTGTTATCTAACGTGAATTCTCCTAATACCTAGGCTATGGTATGCTGAAAGGGACCCTTTTATTAATGGCTGGTAACTCACCCTTCCCAGTATTTCATGTATAATTGCTTTTCATTCATATACATTATCAGAAAGATTAAATTAAATTTGCCACATTCCTACAGCAGATAACAAAGTTTTGAGTTATTCTTAAACTTAAAAAACACACACACATTTAATTCCTCCACATTCTAAACAAAACTTTCAGATTTCCATTGTGGAAAAATTTCTGTAAGTTGAAATAAACTGGAGAATACTGATACAGAAATGCATGCTACACAGATGTGTGTGTGTGTCTGTGTGTGTGTGAATGTAGGCAAAGGAGAGGGATGGGAAGGAAAAGAAAAGCAGAAACATCAAGAGAACTTGTAAAAAATGCAGTTAACAATCTAGTTTAAGGGAGAGAAAATCTGATGGGTCAACAGATTGTTCTTTGGTAGAGGGAAAATCTGGGGTTGCTTGATTCTATAAGTAAATATCTAGTACTCCAGCTCAATCAGAATTTCAGATAAATAGCAAGTAATTTTAGTGTATCACAAGGACAGTATGAGCAGGCTTACACTAAAAATGTATCCATTTTATCTGAAATTTAAGTTATTCTAAATTTAAAATTAGTATTTACAAATGACCCTATATTTTACTTGGCAACCACGGCAGACTAATATGAGGATTAAAACATTTCCATTGCTTATGGCAAGATCAAACTTCATCAACCCATTCACAAAATAACTCTACTGGGTAACCCTAGTTGCCGTAGCTGATAAAAAATGAGAAGAGCACGCACAAATTATTCTTTTGAGGTTGCTGATGTGCCTGGATGTGGGAAGAGTAGGGAAATGCTAAGAAAAGGACCGAGGGTTTCTTGAGCTAGTAAAAAACTCAAAGGATGGAAGCAATAAAACAAGAGAGCAAGAGTGTTGGATCAAGGACGGGGCTGCTCCCTCCCCATCTGCCTGTGGCTGAGCTCGCTGACAAGCCTCTGCTGTCTGCACGGCTTTTCAACCATGTGCCACTCTTCTAGGTAGCCTCTTGCTTCATCTCTGTTGGATACGCAACATTTCACCCTTCAGCACTGACAATGAGCAAAAACTGTCCAACCATACTCAGAGATACTGACCCTATTACTGTAAAATCTGCTACCCCAGTGCTTTAAATTCTCTATCATGATTATAATAAATTTCTATGATTTCTGAGGGGGCAGCTAGAGACAGACAATTGCTCTAGTATACTTTATAATATGAAAGCTTAACCCAGTGGTTGGAGCAACAAAGATGGTTAATTAATGCTGGAAGAATAATGTACACCTTCCCAAGATTTCTTTATTCTTACTATATTGGAGATCACAGCTACAAACAGAGGAACCTCAGGAACATAACGACTACTGGGAAAAATAAGATTTAGTATCTATTCAAACTTCAAGTTCACATGCATTAAATGACTATGCAAATACATGGATATATACTGTATGATACACCATACACATGACATAAATGAGCCTTTGCTTTCGTAAAAGACATAGAAAGGAGCTGCAGTTATATTGCTGAAAAATCCAGTCTCGCACATTTCATTTTTACTTGCTACTTAATGGATATATTACTGTTTTCCGCAAATAAATACACCAGATACAATAGTACTTTGGCTCCCAACCTTTATTTGTGCTACGATTTTGGAAACGATGGCCACAGTTGTGTTTGTCACTCGACTCACAGTTTGCAAACAAAAGCAAAATTCTGATGAATGCTTCTGTTTGTGAAACAAATTGCTTGCAAAAAAAAGTGTTTTGAACTGGGGTACCACTGTCTTTATTTTTCAAATTCTCACCCGGTGAATACACTGAATATGAAACCTTATTTTAAAACTATCTACTATATCAGAAAGGGAGAAAGCAGCAGAAATAAGTTTAGGAGACTGTAGCAATTCACCAGAATTTGAGGAGAGTTTCACAATTTATAAACCTGAAAACACACACACAGGAAGAGAGAGAGAGACAGAAATACTTTTAACATAACAGTGTTATTGAGAATACATAAATAAAAAGTAAAATGACCAGATTTAATTCTGGGCTGGTCAAGACTGTGTGTATATGACACACGTGGTTGCCTTGGCAAAGCGTGCCTCACCCTTGGGTTATAACATTATCATAAAGAAAACCACTTGCCAGTCAAATATTATTTCTAAGCAAGGCCAATCCCTTCAGCTAACTCCACCTCAGGGAAAGGTCTACAGAGAAGTCTGGTCTGCATATCAAAGGAACGAGGCAACCAGATATGGTGGTGCGTACTTCTAATCCCAGCACTTTGGGAAAATGAGGTAGAAGGGTAACAAGTTTGAGCTCAGTCTGGACCTTTGTAAAATTATGTCTCAAAATGAAAGATAAAAATGGGCTGAAGGTGTAGCTCAATGGGAAGTCCCTGGGTTCCATCTCCAGGAAGGAAGGAAAGAAGGTAGAAGGGTAACAAAGTTTGAGCTCAGTATGTATGTAGGTAGTAGGCAAGAAAGGACAAGGTAAGGTTAGGTGGAGAGGAGAGGAGAGGAG
>PVLD010034774.1:0-12369 GCA_004027595.1 Dinomys branickii | reverse complement strand
TTTGTGGGTTTTCTTTTTACTTTGCTGGTGATTTCTTTAGATGTACAAAAACTTTTCAGTCGGATGAGGTCCCAATTATTGACTCTTTCAAGTGTTTCCTTGCAGTTTCATTTTCGTTCATGAACTCTCTGCCTACTCCTATGTCTTCAAGATTTTTACCTCCTTTCTCTTCCAATAGATTTAGAGTTTCTGTTTTAATGTTGAGGTCTGTGATCCATTTTGACCTAAGTTTGGTGCATGGTGATAGACTTGGGTCTATTTTCAGTTTTTGGCAAGTGGCAAGCCAGTTTTTCCAGCACCCTTTGTAGGCAAATGGTCACAATTGGACACCATACTCATAAGTGAAATAAATCAGAGGTACATGTGCAGGCAATGTATTGTGTCACTGGTGTAAGAACCTGAGGGTGGGAATATAAACTAAGACATGAAGGAAATCTGTTCAAAAGCGAAGAACAGATGGGACGAGGGAAAGGAGAAAAGAAAGAGGCGAAAATGTATGTATGTAAGTAAGTATATACATATGTGCAGGATGGCTAACATGATTCTACTATTATATTATGTCACTTAATGGTAAGGAATAGTTGATGACTGGTTGTTTGATCAATCTTGTATGTCTGTATGTGTTATCCTGAGCATACATTTTGAAGATATCAATATGCAATGCAACAACTATTGTTGGTTTTCTGTTGCTTTGTCTATAATTCAATTCTGATTATACTGTTATTGTGCTACTTTGTATCTCTTTGTTAATGCTTTCCGTGTTTTTTTTTCTTTTTTCTGTTGTTGATGTAGTTCTTTTTCTTTCACACTTTAAAAAAAAAGAAAAATTATATAAAAAATGTAAGTAAGTATGTATGTATATGCAGCATATCTAACATAGTTGTACTACTGACTTAGGTCACTTTATTGTAAGGAATAGTTGATGATTAATCGTTTGATCAATTTTGCATGTCTGTATCTTTGTTCCTGAATATACACTTCGAAGTTATCAATATGTAATGCAACAACCATTGTTGATTCCATCACCTTGTCTGTAACTCAATTTTGATTGTAGTATTCTTATGCTACTTTGTGTCTGTTTGTTAATATGTTTTTGTTCTTTTACTTTTAAAATAAAAAAAAACACAATTCCCAGGTGGGGCTCCCGTACCCAGCCCCACGCTTGCTCAGTTCAGCTGTGTGTTACAAGTTGACTACCAGTTGTCAATCCACCACACTCTTTTTCACCTATAAAAACGTGAGGTTGAAGCAGACTGTAAAGGTCCTCTGTTGTATTTCTCCTTTCTTTTTCCATTGTTGTATTATTAAAAATCCATGCATTTTAGGTTGTTTCTCTGCCTCGGGAGAAGTTGGGTATTTGGAGATACTTCTGTCTCCTAGGACTGACCCTTTAATCTGTAGCAAGGGAAAAGCCAGTATCTGAAGTCATACCTCATATTCAAGAATGCTGCAGTTCATATATCATTGACCTGAGTTTATTCCAAACTGAGGTTACTAGTGAAGGATTTCTGAGTCTATTTTTCTCTAGATTGCTATCTTTCTCCAGGAGTTGGGAGGAGAAATTTTGCCCATGTTCTGGGAGCTCATTTTCTATACTAATTGTTCTTCTCTGGATAAAAGTTTGAATGGGTTATTTGAGTTAAATTTCTTTTACTTGCTTTAACACTGATGATATACATGTTCGTTGTTCATTTGTTTTCCTGGAAGATAGTGATTACAAATCTATATGTCATTATTGCTATAAGTTGTGGTTTGCCCTAATCCCAAGTGACTTCATCTTTACTTAACTAATTGCGTCTACAAAGATTCTCTTTCTAAATAAGGTCATATTATGAGATTCCTGTGGGTATGGAAGTGTTTTGGATACTATTTCATACAGTACAATAGATTATCAAGTGGTTAGTCTGTGGAGAATGAAACCCTCAGAATTGGCAGCATGGGATTGTGGGTATTTAAGTAGTATGCTAGAAGAGGAAGATTATGAATCAGTGTTCATCCTACATGCAGAACAAGCTACATAATGTGATCCCAAATATTGATTCTGGGATATTGTATGGGGTATGCAGGATACAATTAATGGTCAGTGGAAAATGAAGGAAGGAACAAGAGAGGAACTATAGGAGGGAAAAACCTTCAGCCTCAAAAGTCCACTTGTTTCCTGGAGTACAAAGGTGAAAGCTAAATCTAGACCCAGATATAGATCTAGAGTGGATGCTAGTTGTGTATGGAGAGGAAAAACTGGCTGAATATTGGATTGAATAGTGCCTTTGCAAGCACCTCTGGTCAAAGCAGCTTCTGTTCATCCATAGCCCCAGTTTAAGAACCATATTTGTATTCCTTCTCTTAGAGGAAGCTTAGTCTTAACTGTCATATGAGGCTGGAATGGGAGAAAGGGAGCAATGAGAGGACAGAGAGACTGCAAAGGCGAGGGGAGGGAGACACCAGCACTCACTGTTCAACCTCCAGAAAAGTGAACATTTTTGTTGGGCACCTCAGTTCCCACCACTCAGCCTGACCTCCTCTAAGCACTAATTGTATCATAGAAAACGACATTGAGTCCTCTGACTCTTTGCTTGTGCTCAGAGTTCTTTGCAAGGCTCTGGAGCTCCTGAGAAAACTCTACTTCATAAGAAAACAAGAGTTTAAATTTTTACTCAGCTATCTCATTTGCATAAGTTTTTATATTTGAAAGATAAAGTATATATTGTTGGCTAGTTAACAGGGAGAACTTCATATTCACTTATATTTCGGGAGCCTTTCCATTTTGGCATTAGAAAATGTAATCATTATGCACCACACACAGGTACTAATAAAATAAAATCTAAAAAATTCGAAATCACACACACACACAAAGAAACTGCTTTTTGTCTTTGAATTGCCTTTTTTATTTCCCCGAGGCTTGACCATAAAGATGCTCTATAAACCTAGTAAAGCACAAAATTATGCTGATAAACCAAGTGGGCTATTTCTGCAAATTGAGGCAGAGAAATCTGTTTCTGAGCCAAGCTCTAGGTGTAGGGACTACCTGCTTTGCATTATAAGCTGAGAGAATCATGAAATTCAATCAAACACTTGTGGTTATCAAGGAAACGCAGTGTTTTTATTGAGTGGAGGAGAATGTGAACTTAGCCTTCTGACTGACTTGCTGCTGCTCCATACCAGTGATCTTGAATAAACGGTTTGGTAACAACAGAAACTGTCATCGTGCATAGATGAGAACTTCACATAATGTGAAAATTTGCTACTTACCAATTCATTTCTTTGGCAAATGTTATCTTGCCATTATCACTTTGTATACTACTAGATGGTTGTTCTTCCTATAATCCTCCCTCATTTACTGCTCAGGTGCACATTATGAGGTGCAGAGGACCGATTTGACGCAAACTAGTGCAACCCCAAAACATGCAGCTTACTATTTCTTCCCAATTTTGAACATCTAATGGTTTAGAAGCATGCTAAAATGTATGAATTATGGACGAGACTTACCTAATTAATTAGTTTCACAGTCTCCAAACAGAGGTCAGCTTGTTATTCTTATGTAATTAGAAGATCTCTTTGGATGCCTGGACAATGGAAGAAAGAACTCCAACTTATTCCTGAGGATCACATCTCCTAAGCACCAGAAATGACCTTGAGCTATGGCAGAAGAGGTGAGCATGGAACATCCTAGAAATATTACTGTTACTTTAAAGATGGCACAGTATGAACCCTCTGCAGAGGGAAAGAGAAACAGGTGCTGACTGTATTTTATCTGCTTATTTCTTTAAGCTTTGATGCAGCATCAGATGCTTAGGCAATGGATGTTAGAGGATACTGGAAACTTATAAAGCACCGAGATTCTTGTTGAAATAATAATAATAATAGTAATAATAATAATCCTCAGGAAGCATTACACACTTTTCTTTAATGTTCATTTGGCTTCTGGAATCATACTGGGTATGACACTTAGTACTTATTCAGTGACTGGATTTCTGACTACTACACTGTAAAAAAATCATTAGGTCTGAATACTCATCGAGAAAAAAGAAAAAAAATAAAAGAAGAGTGAAAATATTTTGAGTTAAAACAGAGCTAGCAGATGAAGTAATATGGAAATTCTTGTGTCTTTACTTAAAAACACTATGAAGTTCTAAAATGCTAAAGTTAGCTTTATGGATACACGTGGCCAGAACCCTTGTCACCTATCGGTCATCAGGATCGTTGCTTTTCCTGGATTGTGTCTTTCTTTTCTCCAGGGACCTAATCACCCTTTGGACGTTGAGCTCACAGATGAAAAATGTGTCCTTGCTAGGTGAGAACTCCATTCTTGGGTCTAGGTCCTTCTCTCCTCGGGTCATTTACAGTCTCTTAAGACTGTGAGGCTGCGGGGTGGGGCAATGCAAGGGCACAGTACCAGGGAACTTAGGGCGCTGGGTTTGTCCAGCTCTTTGTCAGGTCCAGTGCTCTCCTTCCTTGTTACGTTTAGTTTTTCTCCTCTACTTACCTGAAATCTCCAGTTTACCGCATGACCCAGCAACCGTGATTACCTTACCTACTTCTTTTTGGATATTTTGAACAAATGCTTGGGTATAAATCCACAGTGATATTAAATTCCAAACAAAGCAGACCTAAGGTTTATTTTGTTGTAGGGAGAATTATCAAGGGCTAAGTTCGAATCGGATGTGATCCTGTTTAGAAGCAGAAAGGGCAAACTTTACGCTATTGAATCACTGGAAAATCAGTGGTGATTATCATCTTGCTTAGCCTTTGTCTTTCCTCCTGAAATTTCAAAATGCACTAACATTTTGGATAATGCAGTATAAAGTCCACTTGAATAATGTGTTTTTCATGGGCTAAAATCTAAAAAGATACGGCGGAACCCTGTGGGGAAATGATTGGCTGTCTGTGAGTGAGAGAAGAGTGCTGATGTCGTCTTCACAGCAGAAAGGAGATGACAGCTCCCACCTGCCTAGCACCTCTCCACTCCAGGCTCATGCTGGGTGCTTTAAATAGAGTGGCAGATTAGTACTTAGGACAACTCATTTAAGTGTTAAATTAGCATTAGGATGAGGTGGAAGCAAGTGAAACAGTTTTTATAGGTAAGGAGATTTCATATTGGCAGTTTCAAATGTTTAAATGCAATTTCTTTTTATGGAGAATAAACTTAAATATGGTGCATGAGAGGGAGAGAGAGAGAGAGAGAGAGAGAGAGAGAGAGAGAGAGAGAGAGAGAAATTTTCTAACTAATACAGTTTCAGACTCAGGCTTTATAGCTCTTAAGTCCCTTCTTACTCCACTGTACTTGACTACCTTCCCAACAGGGGGTGAGGTTACCTCCCCACTGATACAAGAGAAGTCACTGAATGTGCCTGTGTGGTGACTCACATGCCTCCTCGTGACCTATCACTATCTATTTACCTATTTGAAAGCATTGTAATTAGGATCACAAGAACGTCTATGTAAGACTTTTTGGGAACACATCTTAGAAACGTATCTCACATAATTCTATTTTTCAGTCTAGGAATGTAGCCAAAATGTATAACATCTACCAAGATGGAAATGTGCAACTTTGTTTGATAGAAAATATAACTTTATAGTTTCTCCTTTAAAACCTTTAAATTTGTTTTTGTAATTGAGAATATTTATCTCTTACTGCTTAGAAGAATTTTGCCTTTAATAGCTGAAAAGACTAAAACTGTGTAAACTTTACTCACTGGGGTCTTAAGGGTAGTTAAGTGTGTTTATTTAAAAAAGAGAACAATGGGATGTTCAGAAAATTTTACTGATAAATTTGTGGAGTCTGCAATGCATAATAAATACTCTGCATGTGTTAAGTGAATGACAGCCATTTGGTGTTCTTTCTCATATATGGGAGCTGACAAAAACATTGACCTGAAAATAGAATAGTGGCTACTAGAGATCAGAAAGACAAAGAGGTTGAATTTGATCAGTGTATGCTATATGCATGTATTGCACTGAAATCCATTAATACACATGACTAATGTATATTAATAAGAAAAGATATGCAAAATAAAGGACAGAATATATGATTTTTAAAAAGCACCCCAGTTATGCTATAAACTGAAAAGAAGTACTAAAAATAGAATGCCTTTTCAACCTCCTGTTCTTATGAACACTATTTTACTAAGCAAAGAATATAACAATAGCTAGATGCTATTAAATAAGCAAATTCACTTTACTTGACTGTGTGTATAGGGTCTGAATATATATTTCTTCTTTTTTCTCTTGAGTGTTTGTACCCAGAGCTGTGTCAAGCACCTAATGAGACATGTTCTTCCCCAACCCAGCTCCCAATGTCCTTTGGTATTGAAGAGTGCCTGGTGAATTGATTTCATGGAAATTTGTTTAAATAAGTTCCTTGAAGGGAGCTTAAAATGGGTGAAAAGAGGACAAGTGTCTTCTGGGTTACTGGAAGAACATTCACCGAAGTGCAAATTATTTGGAAGCTTTGGGGGTGTGCACTCACTGTGAGCTAGTAATAATTAGGATGTTTGTAAGACTGGATCTTGGCTGGAAATCGGGAGGAGAACATCAGAAATGACAGAGGAGTGTGAGCTGCAGGGAGGTGGTGCTCACAGCATAGCAGGGTGAGAATGTGGTAGTTGGCAGGAGTGAATCACCAATTTGACTCTCACTTCCCACCCTACTGATTCTGGGAGTTATTGCTGACTTTTATTTGTTCAGATTTTAGCAGACCCATCCTGTACTATATGTAGTAACTGGTAAGCTTATCACATATGCTAAGGGCCGCTAACATGTTATTTAATTACATACTTTTTTAAAAAAAGAGGTCTCTGAAGGCATAAAAGAATTTGTATACTTACAATGGTGAGAAGTTTCCTGTGCAGTGTTTGAGCTTCTACAGATCACAGCTATAGCATATGAGGTGTGACAGAAACATATGGTGAGTGTTTAAGTTGAAAAATGTCATTAGAATGGATGACACATGGCCATTAACTGCCCTCAGAATACTCCTCTCACAATTCCTGTCATGTTTTGAAGTAGTTCTGAATGTCCTTCAAAACTGTATCAGTTGATTCCAATGAAAAGCTCTCTTCTAAATCACTGGAATCTTCCAACCTTTGAAGTTCTCTACCCTATATCTACAGTGAAGCCAGTCATTGTGCATAGGTGGGTGTCTCAATTTTGGTTATTCGTGTTTTGTCCTCAGCATAATTTATTGCTTCTGTTCTGAGCCCTCTTTCTATATCTTCACCCTTCTTCTGACGGCTACATAGACCAGAGGGGGACAGAGGAAAGTCATAAAGCCCATTTTCCTTATTTTTCTCTTATGAGAAACCCAATTCTAATACAGTCTCTCTGGAGCCATGGTCTACTACCAAGAAAGTAAATTTAAAAAATTATCATTCCCTCTGGGCAGAGTACGTTCACTTACTCCTGAATTCAGGTCATATTAGGGAACAAGGATTAATGGCATATCCAATTAAGGTAAGTGCTGGGAATCACACACGAGGCATTGTCTTGACAGTTCCTGCCCACAGCGGCTCAACACATCAGCCACTCTCAGCTCTTTCTAGTGACAGAAATCCTCACTTAGCCTGCTTGGCAAGCACAAGGTCCTGAGTTCAATCCCCAGTACTGCAAAAAAAAAAAAAAAAAAAAAAAAAAAAGAAATCCTCACTTATTTCCTGATGAGGACTCAGTGTAATGCAGATTGTGTTGATAGCTCTTTCTTGTCCTCTTATAAGAAAAGGCACTGATGTTAAACACTCTGAAAGCAGTGCACCTATCAGAATATCTATGCTGTGTGTGGTCTCTGAATCATCCTTACTCATCCCTGTGTCATGCTGTGTGATGTTGATGCACTCAGATGTTGTGGGACAAGGTTGGTCAAGGGTACCAAGGCAGCCAGGGGAAAGCAAAGAGGATGACATTAGACATTGTCCTTTCTCTATAACATGTTCTAAAAGAGGAGGACAGCTAACCAGTGGGGAAAAGTCAACATTTAAAAGTCATCATATAGGAAAGGGCAGGGAGATGATGCTGGGTCACATGCAAAGCAGAGATATGAGTGATCAGAAGCGAAGAGAGAGCAAATGCTGAGCTGCTGAAAGTGTGGCATGAACATCAGTTCTGGTCTGTGAATTGTTAATTACCAGTCTGTGATGAGCAAAGAGATAAAGAGAAGGACAAGCATTCAGATTTATAACAATTTAACATTACCGAGACCTCCAAGTACATAATTCTTGGGTTTTATAAAACTACTGGTGCATGACAGATTGGACGTGAGAGAGGGATGTCTCTCCACTGTGGCTAGTTTGAGAAGGTCTGAGTAAGAGGATGATGAAATAGTAAGAAGCTGTGGTGTAGAAGGAGCCACCAGCTAAAGAAGGAGTCACATTAATAACTGAGTTATAAAGAAGAATTTTGCAAATGGCTCTTGCTGAAGGTGTTAGATCTTCCTTAACCATGGAATCATCCCATCATCCTAGCTTAGTACTGTTGGGTCAGTTTTATTATTTGAGTGATTTGGAAACTAAAGAAACAGAAAAGAAACAGAATCAAAGAAGGTAAATATGGAGTTGTGATAGGTCTTCTAACTTACTGTAAAATGGGATTGAAGAATGTCTTCAGAATTTCTTTTGCCCTTTTAGTTTGTTTCATTTCAATTAGAAATGTAGTATTTAAAAATATATTTAATGCTATGTGTTGTATGCCTGGTGTCTTAGTTACTTTTTGTTGCTGGGACAAAATAGCTGACACTCACATGTTAGAGGAGGGAAGGTATATTTTAGCTCAGTTTATAGAGATTTCAGTCTATAGTGGGCTGATTCTAAGACAGGAGAGTATGGCAGAAAGGAACGAGCCCATGGTGTGGAGGCATCAAGCAGCAGCAGTGAGCCTCCTTTTCCCTTTAATTCTATTCAGGAAAAAGTCTATTGCTTGATGCGATGCCCATCTAAGGTGGGGCTTCTTTCTTCAGTAAACCTACTCAGCCACATCCAGAACTATGCCAAACCAATATTGGACTAATTCATTACTACATACCCTTAGTCCCTGTATGACATATCCAAGATTCAGCCAGCTCCCAGGAGCCCCTTCTAAGAGTACACGAGGCTTTGGGGGCATCAATAAAAGCCATAACAATGGGTGACTCCAAAAGTAAGCCAGCTAGACAGTAGGGATTGTCACACACTCATAAAAAGGAAAAAGTTTAAAGGAACGTAATAATGAAGGAAACAATCAGGAGAGTGAAAAGACCATCTGCACAGAGGGATAAATGCTTGTAAATCATAGGCCAGATAAGGGACTAACATCCAGGATATATAAAGAACTTCCACAACTCAACAACAACCAAATAAATAATATGATTTAACTTCCGGGATGATGGCGACCAGGTGAGCAGCAAAGGAAGGATCCTCGCTGATAGAGTCCCCCAGCTCGAGACAGGCTTGGCAAGTGTGAACGCCGGGACCTCGGCTGGGAAGTTCAAACTAAATGTGTTTCTCCGTGCTGCCGGAGATGCGGCAGGTCAGACCAAATTGCCGTGGTGAGACGCAGGAAAGACCGGAGTGCTGGGAACCAGAGATGCTCGGCGCAGCAGACGGGTGGTGGCTTGGCTGGGTCCAAGCACCCCGCGGGCACAGGTGGCTTGGTTCCTCCCGCCTCCAAACCCTGTGCGGCTCGCCAGCAACGGCGGCCAAAAAAATCAGCTTTTTAGCGGCTGCAGTGCGGGGTGGTCTCTGAACACGCGCTCCTCGGGCAGGCTCCGCAAATCCGAGCGGTGCAACGGGATCCTGCTCTGGTCCTGGACCCCGCCGCCAAAGCCCTCAGCGGCCTGCAGTCTGCGGCCCGCGTGAGGAGCACAGAGGAGTGGAGCATCCCGCTCCCTCACCCAGACCCGGAGAGCACGAGAATTGGCACTTTGGAACCTTCCTGCCGGCACGGATTCAGAAACGGGTGAGCTATCTGTGCACCACGACTGGATAACCGAATAGGGGAGGAGATCTGTCCCCATACCTGCAGGGAACCCTGGGTGGGCGGGGGAGCGGATTTACATGCCCCACCCAGGTCTTTCGGTAGGGAGTAGCCCACCCCACAAACCAGCACCTGAGCAGGCTTTTAAGCGGAATTCTCAGCAGAAAGCTTAAGGGACATTCTCCCGAAGAGAAGGAGTCATTGGAGCAGCCTTTGCAACAGACCTTTGCCTGGCGAACTGCCTGGGTAATGTATTGCTCAATATTTCGAATCTGATACCCGAAAATGGGAAGACAGAAGAACAAAACACAGTCTCAGAACTCAACCCCACCCAGAACAAATCCTGGATGCGAGGATACAGGGGAACAAGGAAGCCACATACCTGCAAATTCTGAAATGATTGCATCTGAAATAATGAAACAACTCCAACAGGCCATAGAAGAGCTTAAAACAGAAATAAGCCACATACCTGCAATAATCTCTCAGACAAAAAATGAACTGAAAACTATAGTGGAAAAAATGTTCTGTACACATAGAGAAGAAATAGATAAAAGACTAGAAGAAAGTAGGAAACGAGTGAAAACGTTACAAGAGCAATTTAGAATGAATTACCAAGAATGAAACAGGTCCAAAGAGATTGCCAGGAATTGAAAACTTCCACTGAAAGCTTGCAAAACTGCTTAAATGAAACCAAAGATAGAATTCCAGACCTTGAAGACAGCATGGCAGCATATGAGAGTGAAAGGAAGGATCTCGGAAAATCATCAAAAACCCAAGAAAAATCAATCCAACAGCTGCAAGATGAGGCAAAATGAAATAATATTCGAGTAATAGGAGCCAGTGAAACAGCAGGAGACAACTCAAATGGTATAAAAAGAATATTTGCTGAAATAATAGCAGAAAATTTCCCAAACAAGGTAAAAGATACTGAAGTACAGTTAAGTGAGGCATATAGAACCCCAACGACCCATAATCCAAGGAAAATCACACACAGACATATAATAGTCAAGATCCCAGATACCCAGCAAAAGAACACAATATTAAAAGCTGCTAGAGAAAAGAAACAGATCACCTATAAAGGAAAACCCATCAGAATCACAGCAGACTTCTCAACAGAAACCATGAAATCCAGAAGAGCTTGGATCGAGACATTACAGATTCTGAGACAAAACAACTTCCAACCCAGACTGATGTATCCTGCAAAACTATCCTTCCAATTCAATGGAGAAATAAAATATTTCCACGACAAAGAACAACTGAAGAACTTCATGAGTGCCAAATCAGCATTGGAAACAGCACTAAAAGATATTCTAGACAGAGAAAAAAGAGACCACAATCCCAAGAACAACGATAGAAATAATCCCCTAAACAGAACAAGTAAGTACACAAGACAGCAAAAGAAGGAAAACAACAACAAGTAAATAACATGACTAGAATAAACCAACATATAACCATTATAACCATTAATATAAAAGGTCTCAATTCACAATTCAAAAGGAAAAGATTGGAAGAGTAGATAAAGGAACACAATCCAACAATATGCTGCATACAGGAAAAATATTTTACTCAAAAGGAAGTCCACAGGTTGAAAGTTAAAGGTTGGAAAACAATTCTCCATGCAACAGGTCCCCAGAAAAAAGCAGGGATAGCTATTATGTTTGCAGACATTGTAAACCAAACAAAAAACAATCAAAAGAGATAAAGAAGGCCATTACATACTATTTAGGGAAAAGCTGCAAGAGGAAGAGGTAACTATCATAAACATCTATGCACCAAACAATGGAGCACCTAACTTTACAAGTCAAATCTTAACAGCAGGAGACATGAAAAATCAAATAACTAATATCACTATTGTAATAGGAGACCTAAACACCCCTCTGACGCAAAGAGATAGGTCAACTGGACAGAAACTCAGCAAAGAAATAACAGACCTGAACCAAAAGTGTGAACAAATGGACTTAGTAGATGTATACAGAGTGTTCCACCCCACAATATCAGAATACACATTTTTCTCAGCTGCACATAGGTCTTTCTCTAAAATTGACCACATTCTACCCCATAGAGCATATCTACCTAAATGCAAAAGAAATGAAAGTATCCCATGCATATTATTGGACCACAGTGCAATGAAATCAGAAATTAATGACAAAGAGAACTCTAAAAACCACATATACACTTGGAAATTAGACAACAACCTCATGAGTAACCAATGGGTCACACAAGAAGTTAATGAAGAAATTAAAAAATACCTACAAATAAATGAAAATGCAAGTACAACCTACCAAAATCTGTGGGATGCAATGAAAGCAGTCCTCAGAGGGAAATTTATAGCAATGAACTCATATACAAAGAAAACAGAAAGAGAGCAAATAAACAGCCTAATGCTACACCTCAAACTCTTAGAAAAAGAGCAACAAGCCAAACCAAGAG
>PVLD010034773.1:0-12377 GCA_004027595.1 Dinomys branickii | reverse complement strand
AGAGAGAGAGAGAGAGAGAGAGAGAGAGAGAGAGAGAGAGAGAGAGAGAGAGAGAACTGGTACAGAGATGGGAGAAAGAAATAGAGGTAGATAGATGATAGATAGACAGAGAGATAGATAGATAGATAATAGATTTAAGGTCACAAGGAACAAAAAGAGGCACTCAGTGAGAAACAGATGATAAAAAGACATAGAGAAAGAGTCCCCTCAGAGACCCAGGGGTCCAAGAGACACAGCCTCCAATCCTGACCTTGGAGACACAGCCTTTGCACAGCTGTTTCCTCATGCTCCCAGATCACATCTCACTGTTTCCACCTGGGCCACACCTGCCTCTGAGCCGCACCAACTGCATCTTTGTCATCCTCTCCGGCTGTTCCTCTCACTGCTTCTGAGTCTGTGGCTGTCCCACCAGAGGAGAGATGAAGGAGAAAGACCATATCTGCAGGTGATGAAGGCAGAGAGCACACGGCAAAGGAGGAAATTTGATTTGTAGCCATATGTGGCATTGGTTAGTTCTGCCATTTGGGGCAGAACTTGACTCTCAACAGGCCTAGATGAAACTTCAGAGTATAAAATTACTAGAAGACACAGGAAGAAATCTGTGGTTTGGGGTTGGGCAAACATCAGATTTCTAAGCTAAGGAAATGATAAATTAAATTTAATCAAAATTTTTAAACTGTAGCTATTTAAGAATACCCTATTAAGAATATAAAAAGACTAGGACAAAACACATCAAAATCATGTGTTGAAAAAGACTTGAATTTAGAATATATAGAATGGGTGATATGGGAAAGAAAGTTACCCCAGTGCCACTTTATAGTTTAAGTTTCTCCCTCCCTTAGTTTGTTTCTTACAAATGTGTTCATGGTCACCTATCCCGATACCACCTCATGCTGTATCATGAGACTGCTTGTCCCCTATGTAAAATGTCAAGCACCTTTGCTCCTTTGTCACAAGCTAAGCCCAGGCTTTGTAGTACTTCTGTAGCTGCACTAAATCACATCAGGACCACCACTCATGGACCCGGAACTAGACCCAGAACTAAACCTGTATAACTACTCTCCCCTCCTGCCCCTTGAGGTCAGCACTTGGTCATATATGATGTGCTCACCCCTAGCCCCCAATACATTTCCTTGTCTCTGCATCCAGCCTCCAAGCGTGATTCAGATAAATAAGTGCATTAGCTGCAGCAAGAGAACTCTTCAAAGTCAAATGGGTGAAAGTAAAGATTTAACCAGACTCTTGACTCAAAATGACATATATAGTCAGAGCTCACTTAAAGATAGTGAAGTTTTGGAGCCCATGAATATGGTGCCTTGGTCTGGGCTGTCAACCAACTCCAACCCTGCTCTACAGGGCCTAGATAAAACTTCAAATTATAAAATTACTACAAGAAGGCACAGGATGAAATACGGGTGATGCCCTTAATACAGGGAAGCACAGGTGCTGTTCTTTCTACTACCAGCTAAGTTGACCATTGATGAGGTCAGTGTCAGGTAAAAAAGAAAGTATGTGAGGGTCTGCAGCTGCAGGGAGAAACAACTGAAAGGGCAGCAGCAGTAGCCCTAAGAAAAGGCCATGGCCATTGTAAACTGCACTAATAGTGTGCGGGGTTTACTCTAAAAGTGACTCCTTCTCCTTCCATACAACAGGTTAGAGTTGGAGAAGAAATCCAGCGCAGCAACTGCCATATTTGAGAGGACTGAACCAGGAGCCATTTAGGAAGAGGTTCTAGCTCAAGACTGAGTGAGACAATAATTTTACTCAGGGATTCTGGTGAAAGATCACCACAGGAGACAGGTGTGGAGATGGTGTGGGCTACATTCAGCTCCCATGAGAAGTTTAAACTTAGGACAGCAGGGCCATGGTGAGAAGTCAGGCCAATACAAGAAAAACAAATCCTTCAAACATACTAGCAGGCCTGGGTGTGGTGACACACATCTGTAATTTGGGAGGTTGAGGCAGGAGGTGTGTAGCAAGTTCGAGGCCAGCCTGGGCTACAAAGTGAGTTCAAGGGCAGCCTGAACTGAAAATAGTGAGACTCTGACACAAAGAGACAGAAAAAAATACACTAGCTGCCTGACGAGATGGGGGCAATTGTATTGAGTGGGCAGAGTTCCTATGGGTGTCAGCTGCACTGATGGGGTAACAACTTGTACACCTGTGGGCCCCTCTCTCCCTGTGTCTTTCTGAGTGTGCCTCCCTCTCAGGGCCTCATGGCACCTTTTCTCTGCCTCTGTCTCTATGTTACACCCCTCGCTTATGTTTGCATATTTGTCTGTCTCTGCATTTCCTCCTGTTTCTGCTTCTGCCTCTCACCATATCTTTCTGTTAAATCTCATGTGTTTGAAATTTGGTGTATGCGTTTGCAAATATAGCATGTTTATAATAGGTACCCTACATTTTCCTTAGAAAACTTTATCATTGAAAAAGATAATGCCCATACCTGAGTTGTTTCCAGACTGACATAAGTTTTCCAAAGCTGAATTGAGTGTTAACTTCATAGACAAAAATTAAATTTAAAAGTATATCCAACTGGGTGTGGTGGTGCATGCCTGTAATCCCAGCACATGGGAGGCTGAGGCATGCAGACCACCAGGATTCAAGGCCAGCTTGGGTTACGAAGTGTGTTCAAGACCAACTTGAACTACACAGAGAGACCCCCTTCTCAAAACAAAACAAAACAAAACAGAACAAAACAACCAAAACAAATAAACAAACAAAACCAAAAAACTAACTTGGTCCCATCACAAGTGTTTAGTGGCCATATGTGGCATTGGTTAGTACATCCAACAAATATATCTCTCACCCACAGTGTGAGCTTGGGTGAGACTCTCGACTTCGTTGGGCTTCACTATCTCCATCTAGAAATTGGGGGAGGATAACAACACTTCAAAGTGTGAGGATTCTGTGTAAGTACTTCGTGCCTTTCTACCAGGAAGTCTCAGGCTGGAATGAAGAGCCATTCTCAGTATCAGAGGACCCAGAACAGAGGGTGCAAGGTCCTAGGGTCAGGAAGGTCTGTACTGGCAACACTCCAAGGTCAGAAAAGTACAGGTTGCACCTCTAAAAGATTATGTTTATCTGCCCCCTCTCCTGCATCAACACAATATGGCTCAACTGTGGAGGTCAGAGTCCTGGGTTTAGCAAAGTTTGCTAAACTTGGAAAGAATGCTGCTGCTCCCTTTGTTCCCATACCTCACCTCATTCCCTTTATTTGTTTATTCTTTGGTACCTGGAATTGAACTCAGGACATTAGGCTTGCCAGTCAGGTGCTGTGCCACTGAACTATATTCCTGACCCTCTTACTATTTATCTTATTTTGTTCATATCTTGGGTTTCTCATGTAAGAGAAACAGTGTGATTTTGAAGCTTGTGTGTTTTATTTATTCCACTGAGCATTTTGGTTTCAAAGTGCATACATTTTCCTACAAATGACTGAAGTTTGTCCTTCTTTTTGGCAGAGTAGTTCTCCATTGTGATGAATGCCACGTTTTCTTTCCTCATTCCTCTGTTGATGGATACATAGGCTGTTTCCAAGATTTAGCTATTATGAGAGGTGCTGCTATAAATATGGGTGTGCACATGTCACTGTGATGTGTGTCTTTAATTCTTTAAGGAAGATACCTAGAAGGGGAATAGCTGGGTCCAGTGGAATTTCTACTTTTAGTTCTTGGAAGAATCTCCATACCAATTTTCATAGTGGTTTTATTTGTTTATATTCCAAAAAAAAAGGTGACATTTTTTTAAAAAGATCTGATTAGGTAACCATGGACCTGAGCTCATGAATGGATTGTGATTGTGGGAGTGAGATAGGGAGGGAGTTCTACTCCTTCTGTTCCCCCAGCAACCTGCCTGAGGCACTCACCATGCTCTTCAGCCATGCTATGATGCAGTGAAAATGCCCTCACCAGATGCCATTGTAAGGGCTTGAACCTCTCCACCTCCAGAACAATGAGCCAAGTGAATTCCATTTCACTGTCAATCACCCAGTCTCTGGTATACTGTTACAACAGAGTAAGGCACAGTGGACCTCAGGATCTAAAGGGTGTCTTGGTTACTGATCTCTCATTGCTGAGACAAAATACCCAACACTCAAAATTAAGAAAGGAAAGGTTTATTTAGCTCACAGTTTGTGGAGGTTTCAGTCCATATATGGCTGGCTCCAATGTAGAGTGGCATATGGCGACAGCAACAGGGAATGGAGCAGCAAAGCAACAAGAGCAAAAGGGAGGAATGGCAGAAAACAGCAAGTCGCTTTCCCTCCCTTATATTGTAAGCAGGTTACCACCACTCAGGGGCCTTGCAGCACACACATAATATCCATGCCCTCCTCCTGCATGGGACTCAGGATGAATACAAACAAGCACCCTGGCTCCCTGCTGAATTACATAGTTAACCTTCTAAACTTCTCAAATAGACACAATAAACAACATTCCAGAAGGGTAAGGTGACCCGACCCGTGGGTAATCAACGGAGACTCTAGAGGGGGAGTGGGGATGAGAAAGGGACAAGAGACACAAGAAATGGAGACAAGACAGGATTCTGATCAAGTCTCGTTTACTGAGCAGAAAGCTCGGGTTTATATACAGTGCGGGAGTGGGGATTGATGTCAGCGGGTAACTAGGCAATGGACGGAGGTCCAGATATCACACAAGGGAGGTCCAGGCATCAGGCGATAGCATGTGACTTCATCATATGATTTACAAGAAACAGAAACTTAGCTCAGAGAAAATAGAAACTTAACTCAGGATAGAAACTGAAACTTAAATCAAGAAGACTTTCAAGATGGCTGATATATTTTAAGATGGATGCCGACGGCAGGTCTCTCAGCAGTCTCCCATAGTAAGGGTGTGTCCACTTCATACAAGATGCTGAACTGCTGAGTCATTTAGTCACACCTCTAGACTCCCCAAGTTGACACAATGTATCAAGGATAACAAAGGGGAAACAGACACTGAGTCAGAGGAACAGGAACAGACAGACAGACAGAAAGACAGAGAGTACCAGAGAATCCCTGCATTATGAAGATAGCCAGAGGCCTGGTGGGAATCACCCAGAACTAATGGGAGCAATGAGAGACCAAGAGAATCCAGGTGCTCTACCTGCCAGGTCTCCCTCTGTCTCTCTCTCTCTCTCTCTCTGTCTCTGTCTCTCCCCCTCCCCCTCCCTGTACTGATGAGTCACACCAGTCCTGCATCTCTTACCCCTCCTGTTTCCCCATCACCCATTACACCCACCTATGACCTTCACAGAGCAGAGTGTATAGGGCTGATACTGGGACATCGGTAGGACTTACAAAGCCTGTCTAGGAGATGCAGGTGTATTATGGAAAAAGTCAAAAATCACGTTGAATTCTGCAGGAGATCAAAAAACTCATTCAGAGCAAATGGAGTTTAACTTTAATTAAACAGTTGGACCGGTTGCCCCCGTCTCTGATTTACTGAACAGGGATGTGGCACTTAACTGCCTTTGTTCCCACCTTATATACATTTTTGGTTTCCATGGTAATAGATTTGAATGTTTAGGCCTGGCCACAGTTGTTTTCCTTGTGTCATATGATGGGGTCAGGCTCCGGCCACAATCATGTATACTTTCTGTGCTCTATTCTATATGTCCCCCTTTAGATACAGTGCTTATCTAGGGCCAGGGGAAAGGTGAAACAACTCAGGAAAGATTTGTCTTTGGAGAAGCATTCCAGGGCAAAGTCAGGACGCAAAGTTAACTCCTTACAACCCCTCTGGGATGTTTCTCAAGACACACTTTGAGGCTTGCACTAAGAGTAGAATTATTCTATCTTAAAATGATATGCTAAAAGTCTCTGTCCCTTACATTTCCACTTCTATGACATTTTTTCTCTAAGAAATACAAAGTGTGTCATATGACGGCATTCTTGGCTCTACTTGACACATAGTGGAGTTCTCCAAAATGGAGGTTTCTTATCTTACATATTGGAACAATGGACTCCACAGCTTGTTGGGCACAAGGAAGGTGTAGGAAAGTAAGTGCAGCCCGGTTAAGTACAACAGGGTCCATCCGAGGGCACATGAGGGTGCAGCTGCAAAGTGTTTTCCTTGATCTGTTAGACTGGAGGTCTTTCCTACTGCTGCAGCTAAAATTTGTCTAGCATTGTCAGAACAGAAGTAAGATACACAAGCATGTTAATATAATCAGTCCATTGTAGGATCCATGACAGGTCTGTTGGCAGCAGACTTCACCATGGGTTTGAAGATCTCTTTTCTCTATTATGGCCCCATGTTCCAGGATGGCATCCACAGTGGTTTATGACCTGTAAATACACAAACATACCCTTGTCCCCATGTTATTAACTGTAATGGTACACCTTATTTACTTATTAATTTTTTTATCTATTTAATATCTTGTAGTTATATTTTTCTGTTGGTTGTTTAAGACCAAGTTAAAGTGAGACTTGTACTGATTAAAATTAATGTCTTGTTACCTATCAAGGTTACTTAGCTCTGCTCAGGATTTACCTGGGAACCATGTACAGTACTTCTCAGTACTTCTGTCAGTGTCAGCCATCAGGATGAGTCACGGCCTTTGCTTAACCAAGTCGCTTTCTGAGAAAGCTTGGGAGACCTTTTCTCTGGGTGACTTTCCTTAGGCATAGTATATACCATACAATCACTTTCGTCTGTGGTCCCATAATCTCCTTAATCAGAAGATAAGGGACTAAGCTGAGTTATGATGTTGCAGCAGAGGTTCTCATAACCTGGATGTTATTTGAACTTAGAGGGCTTGGCCAAAATATTGGTGCCCTCTAGGCCCAATTTATCTTTCTAATTTTTGGTCTCCGAACCTCAGTTAAACATCCAGCAGAGAAGATTAATGACATTACATTGTAAGCACCCTTGAAATACAAAGTACACCCAGAGAAATGTTACGTTTTCCAATCATGGATGTTCTAGCAGTTGAATCCCTGTGGAAAGTCAACAGACAACAGTTACATAGATTTACAAAGAAAACTGGATGTAAAAAATGCCACATAGGAAAAATTCCAACTAATCATGTTGCTCTCCACAGCCTGAGCATTAAAGGGTCGGCTGGATAAGCCGTGGCGAGAAATGGGCGGATCCTGAAAGCTGGGCATTTGAGGCAATCGGCACTGTGCTTGGGCCGCAGCTCGGCTGAATCCATGTAAAACCGAGAAAGCGATTGCGGCGGGATGGACCCTACCACCTCCTGAACCCAATCAGCTCGGAGGCAGCACTAGCCAGGATCTGCTGGAGGTGGCGGAGCAGAGTAAACTCAGAGAACGAGATCCTCGGGCAGACTGTGCCAATCTGGACAGCGGTCGGGAATCCCACTCAGAGCCCCGCGCCCGCAGCCGGAGCCACAGGAGCTGCGGTCGGTGACTACTGCGAGAAAGCCGAGGAGGCGGAAAAGCGCCAGGGAGCGCCAGGATCTCCTGTCAGCATGGATCTCGGAACGGGAGAGCCGAGTGAACACCGCAACAGGATTTCCGAGTCAGGAAGAAGCTCCACCCAGGGAGATACATATGAGCGGCATTCCTGTCTGCATGATCCCAAGGTGAGTTGATTGGGCACCCTGACCAGTTTTTTTGAGTTGGGAAGAAGCTCCGCCCAGTGAGAGACATACGAGCAGCTTTACTGACTGCAGGATCCCCAGGTGAGAAGAGCTGGCTGGGCGCCCAGATGGGATGTGTAAGGGGAGGAGGAGCTCCATCCAGCGAAGAACACCTCAGTGGCCCCCTGCCTGCAAGGTCCCTGGGGAAGCGAGCCGTTTATGTGCCCCAGCCACGTCTCGGGGTAGGGAGTAGAAGCGGAAATCTCAGCAGACAACTTAAGGGACATTCTCCCAAAGAGAAGGAATCATTGGAGGAGCCTCTCCAGCAGAACTTTCCCTGCTAAACTGCCTGGGGAATTTATAGCTCCACATTTTGAATCTGATACCCAAAAATGGGAAAACAGAGGAACAAAACGCAGTCTCAAGACTCAACCCCACCCAGAACAAGTTTTTAAGGCGAGGATACAGGGGAACCAGGAAGCCACATACCTGCAAGTTATGAAACAATTGCATCCAAAACGAAACAACTTCAACAGGCCATAAAAGACCTTAAAGCAGCAATAACTCACATGCCTGCAATGATCTCTCAGACAAAAAAAGAACTGAAAACAATGATGGAAGAAATGTTCCGTACACATAGAGAAGAAATAAACAAAAGACTAGAAGAAAATAGGAAACAAATGGAAACGTTACAAGAGCAATTTAGGAGTGAATTACCAAGAATGAAACAGGTCCAAAGAGAATGCCAGGATTTGAAAACGTACACTGAAAGAATGCAAAACCGCTTAAATGAAACCGAAGATAGAATTTCAGAACTTGAAGACAACATGGCAGCTTATGAGCGTGAAAGGAAGAGTCTCATAATATCACCAAAGACACAAGAAAAGTCATTCCAACAGCTCCAAGATGAGGCAAAACGTAACAATATTCCAGTTATAGAAGTGTGTGAAAGAGCAGGAGACGTCACAAACGATATAAAAACAATATTTGCTGAAATAATAGCAGAAAATTTCCCAAACAAGGTAAAAGATACTGAAGTTCAGTTCATTGAGGCATATAGAACACCAATGATCCATAACCCAAAGAAAAAAACACACCGGCATATAAAAGTCAAGATCCCAGATATCCAACAAAAGAACACAATCTTAAAAGCTGCTACAGAAATGAAACAGATCACCTCTACAGGAAAGCCCATCAGAATCACAGAAGACTTCTCAACGGAAACCATGAAATCAAGAAGAGCTTGGAGCGAGGTATTACAGATTCTGAGACAAAACAACTTCCAACCCAGACTGATGTATCCTGCAAAAATATCCTTCAAATTCAATGGAAAAATAAAATATTTCCACGACAAAGAACAACTGAAGAACTTAATGAGTGCCAAACCAGCATTGGAAAAAGCACTAAAAGATATTCTAGACAGAGAAAAAAGAGACCACAATTCCAAGAACAACAATAGAAATAACTGCCTAAAAAGAACAAGCAAGTAAACAGTCAGCAAAAGAAGGAAAAGAACAAGTAAATAACATGAGTAGAATAAGCCAACATATAACCATGATAATCATCAAAGTAAATGGCCTCAACTCAAAAGTCAAAAGGAAAAGATTGGAAGAGTGGATTAAGGAACACAATCCAAAGATATGCTTCATACAGGAAACACATTTTACTCAAAAGGAAATCCACAGGGTGAAAGTTAAAGGTTGGAAAACAATTCTCCATGCAACAGATCCCCAGAAAAAAGCAGGGGTAGCTATTATGTTTGCAAACAATGTAAACTTCAAACCAAAAACAATTAAAAGAGATAAAGAAAGCCATTACATACTAGTTAGGGGAAAGCTGCAAGAGGAAGAGGCAACAATCCTAAACATTTATGCACCAAACCATGGAGCACCTAACTTTACAAGTCAAATCTTGACAGACATAAAAAATCAAATCACTAATAACACTATTGTAAAAGGGGACCTAACACCCCTCTGAAGCAAAGAGACAGGTCAACCGGACAGAAACTCAGCAAAGAAATAACAGACCTGAACCAAAAGTGTGAACAAATGTGGACTTAGTAGATGTATACAGTGTTCCACCCCACAGCATCAGAATGCACATTTCTCTCAGCTGCACATGGGTCTTTCTCCAAAACAGACCATATCCTAGCCCACAGAGCATATCTACCTAAAAGCAAAAGAATTGAAATTGTCCCATGCATATTATCGGACCACAGTGCAATAAAATTGGAAATTACTGACAAAGAGAAATCCACAAACCACATAAACACATGGAAATTAGACAACAACTTCCTGAATAACCAATGGGTCACACAAGAAGTTAAAGAAGAAATTAAAAATTACCTACAAATAAATGAAAACACAAATACAACCTACCGGAATCTGTGCGATGCAATGAAAGAAGTCCTCAGAGTGAAATTTATAGCAATGAAATCATATAAAAAGAAAATAGAAAGAGAGCAAATACATACCGTAATGATACACCGCAAACTCTTAGAAAAACAGCAACAAGCCACACCAAGAGCTCAAAGAAGGGAGGAGACTATAAAACTCAGGACAGAAATTACTGAAATTGAGATGAAGAAAACTCTACAAAAAATTAGTGAGTCAAAGAGATGGTTCTTTGAAAGAATAAATAAAATTGATAAACCCCTAGCAAACCTTATCAAAAAAAGAAGGGAAAGATCTCAAATAATGCAATAAGGAATGAAAAGGATGAAGTCACTACAGATCCAAAAGAAATACAAAAGATCATTAATACCTACTTTGAAAATCTGTATTCCCATAGGATAGAAAATACAGAAGAAATGGACACATTCCTAGAAAGGTACAAATTGCCAAAATTGAACCAGGAAGATGTAAAAATCTTGAACAACCCAATATCAATTTAAAAGATTGAAAACGTCATTAAAAACTTACCAACAAAGAAAAACCCAGGCCCTGATGGATTCACAGCAGAATTCTATAAAACATTTAGAGAACATCTAATGCCAACACTCCTCAAACTCTTCAATGAAATCGAAAAGGAAGCAACTCTCCCCAACACATTTCTGGAGTCAAGTATTATACTGATACCAAAACCAGAGAGAGACCCAACCAAAAAAGAGAGATACAGGCCAATATCTCTAATGAACATAGATGCAAAGATACTCAACAAAATACTGGCAAATAGATTACAGTGAATCATAAGGAAAATTATACACCACGAGCAGGTAAGATTCATTCCAGGAATGCAGGGAAGGTTCAATATTTGCAAATCAATTAATGTAATACACTATATTAATACAGTCATAAACCAAAACCACATGATCATCTCAATAGATGCAGAGAAGGCTTTTGATAAAGCCCAACATACATTCATGTTAAAAACCTTCGAAAAATTAGGAATAGATGGCCTCTGCCTCATTCTGATCAAAGCCATCTACAACAAATGAACAGCCAACATCATACGAAATGGACATAAACTGAAAACCGTCACTTTAAAGTCAGGAACAAGACAAGGATGTGCATTTTCACCACTCCTATTCTACATAGTTCTGGAAGCATTAGCCCAGAGTAATCAGACAAGAGAGAGAAATCAAAGGAATAAGGACAGGAAAGGAAGAAGTCAAACTATCACTATTTGCAGATGACATGATACTATACATGGAGGACCGCAAAAACTCCACAAGAAAACTCCTGGAATTAATTGACAAATTCAGCAGCGTAGCTGGATACAAAGTCAACACCCAAAAATCAATAGCATTCCTCTACACGAACAACAAACAGACTGAGAAAGAAATTGAGGAAAACATACTCTTTACAATAGCAACCAAGGAATTGAAATACTTAGGAATCAATCTAACAAAGAATGTGAAAGATTTATTCAGTGAGGGGCTGGGGGTATAGCTCAGTGGCATAAGCGCTTGCCTGGCAAGTGCAAGGTCCTGAGTTCGATCCCCGGTACCGGAAAAAAAAAAAAAAAAAAGATTTATTCAGTGAAAACTACAGTACTCTGAAAAAGGAGATCGAAGACGATTTCAATAAATGGAAAAACATACCCTGCTCATCGTTAGGAAGAACTAACATGGTAAAAATGGCCATCCTACCAAAACTGTTCTACAGATTGAATGCAATTCCCATTAAACTACCATTAGCATACCACACAGACCTAGAGAAAATATGCCTCAAATTCATCTGGAACCACAAGAGACCCAGAATAGCAAAAGGAATCCTGAGCAGTAAGGACAAGTCGGGTGGAATCACAATCCCTGTCCTGAAATTATACTACAAAGCTACTGTAATGAAATCAACCTCATACTGGCTAAAAAGCAGACCTGAGGATCAATGGAACAGACTGGAAGATGCAGCAATAACGAAAAACCCACTCAGCTACCTAATATTTGACAAAGGGGTCAACAAAACCCACTGGAAAAAAGAAGGCCTGTTCAATAAATGTTGCTGGAAAAACTGGCTTGCCTCTTGCCGAAAACTGAAAGTAGACCGCAGTCTATCACCATGCACCAAACTCAGGTCAAAATGGATCACAGACCTCAATATTAAAACAGAAACACTAAACCTATTGGAAGAGAAAGTAGGTAAAAATCTTGAAGACATAGGAGTAGGCGGAGAGTTCATCAACAAAAATCAAACTGCAAGGGAAACACTTCAAAGAATCAATAATTGGGACCTCATTGTACTGAAAAGTTTTTGTACATCTAAAGAAATCACCAGCAAAGTAAAAAGAAAACCCACAAATTGGGAAAAAATCCTAGCTGGCTGTCCCTCAGACAAAGGTCTTCTATCTAGAACATACAAAGAATTAAAAAACATGTACCTGTCCAAATT
>PVLD010034772.1:0-12379 GCA_004027595.1 Dinomys branickii | reverse complement strand
GACTTTCCCACGTCTCGCCCCGGCAGCCTGGTCCGCCCTACCACATCTCCCCCGGCATCTCAGAGAAATACGCCCAGTTTAAACTTCCCAGCCGAGGTTCCGGCATTCACGCTCACCAAGTCTGTCTCGAGCTGGTGGTGTTTATTAAGGAGGTTCGCTCCCTTGCTGCTCACCCGGTCGCCATCTTCCTGAGTCTCTCTACATTTATAATTAATAATGACTGTAAAGCTCTAATTTAACTGAACACAGTGGTTAAATACAGAATTGAAATATTCTGCACCAACTTAGTGTTTATCAGAATTACTTCTTTTTCTTTCCTTTCCGTTTACTATGATTACATTTATTTTAAAGAAAAATATTACTTAAAACTATAGAAGAGCACTTGAAAAAGATGATCCTTTTTAAAAAACACTTTAGTTTTTTTAGTGTTTAATATTTGAACGGATTAAAAACATTAAATCACATTGAATTTAATTATACCGCTCAAGTATTAAAATCTGCCAATGTAGTACACTTAAATTTTACCATTTATTACATTTTATCTGTTGAAACACTTGATAAGTCCCTTTTTACTGTAGTGACAAGAATAAAATAATTTATCCTTTTGATTTGCAATCTAAAATCTTTTCAGCCTGAATTTCAAACTGAGCCGATAAGGGCAATCCTAGCGCCACTAGATGGCGGTAGAGAACAAGGAGTGGCTCTAGCCCGCTTCTCAGCCAGGGCGAGTTTTATAGTTAACAAAATTATTTCCAGCAGTCAGAACCCAAAGCAATGGGAATATTTCAACATTATCAGTTTTTTCAGTCTCCATGTTCGCGATCACAGCATCTGCGCTCCTACTGTGGGCAAGTCTGGTGCTGAAGGGAGTATGATGGGTGGAAGGAAAGGGCGTGTTTTTTGCCTCTTGGGGAATTCAGGGCAAACACATCTTTTAAGATAAGTTTATTAATTATTAATTGAGTAATGGAATCATTACTTAGTAACCCAAACACTCTTTACTGGAAGAGTAGAGGGATTCTTACAAAGTGAGAACAACTACGTTTCACTATGTAAGTGAAGGAATTGATGGAATCCTAATTTAAAGATGGTGGCACAGAATTGGCAGAAGGAGCCTTGGGGAAAACATTTTGAATCCAGTCTCCAGATTTCACAGGTGAACAAACTGAGCCCGGGGCTTAGAGACACGGAATTTTCTCATAATATTATTAGGTACCAAATGTCTACTAACGCTGTCACAGTGGTGCTGGACTTGGATATAAAGATGCAAATACTTCAGCACAGGGGAGAAGTTGGAGTCAGCTAACTTCAACGTTTTAATACACGTGTTTGTAACCACACGCCACAACAGTTAAATGGAAGGCAGCCTGTGGGTCCGGTGTTCTCACGCTTTGGGGCAGAGTTTTAAATAACATCAATTTAAGACCAGAACATTAATTTACAAAGGTAGTGATGCAGTTTATGGAGATGGTGGAAGAGGGTGGGCTCAAGGAGTTGCAAAGAGAAAGGGTTCATTTTTTAATTTAAGTAGGGTTGCCAGGAAAAATAACAGACCCACAGTTAAAAGTGAATTCCATATAAATATCAAGTCCTTTTTTAGTATATCCTGTGAAGAATTTTTTGTACAAATGTGTCCCAAATATTGAATGAAACTTGTATGTACTAAAAACATTCATTATTTACCTACAATTCTAATTTTTTATTATAGAGAATTAAAAAAATGCCAACATGGACAAAAACAAAACAAAGCCAAAACAAAATGATACAGGGTTTCAGGACAAAATGATAGGAATTAACAGTGGTTGTTATATTACATATTGTTATCTTCAGCGAAATTGCTCAGATTACCAGATGTAAGAATGCAAGACTGATCTCACCAATAAAGAGAATAAAAATAATAAAAAAACATTAGAAATGATACAGAATTTCACTAGACAAGATGGTAGGAATTCACCAATTGTTGTTATATTGCATATTGTTGTCCTCAAATTAGTCTTTCAGATTACCAGATATAGGCACGCAAAATTGGTCAAAAAAATTTTAAGCATTAACTGTTCCTTTCAATAAACTACCAGACATTAGCAATACAATCATCCCAGCTCTTTCTTTCTTTCTTTCTTTCTTTCTTTCTTTCTTTCTTTCTTTCTTTCTTTCTTTCTTTCTTCCTTCCTTCCTTCCTTCCTTCCTTCCTTCCTTCCTTCCTTCCTTCCTTCCTTCTTCCCTCCCTCCCTCCCTTTCCTTCCCTTCCCTTTCCTTTTTCCATTCCCTCATCCCAGTTTTTCCTTCCTTTGAGCAATTTCTTTCCCTTTGATAATATCTATTGCACATTTTGGGTTTTATTTACTCTTTCAGGTTCTTACACTAGGGAGACAATATGATGTTTACACATGTGGGGCTGATTTATTTCACTTATAAGTATGGTTTGTAGTTGCATCTATTTACTCACAAAAGCCTTAAGTTTATCTTTTTCATTTTTGTTTATTTTTATTATTTATTTATTTAGTTAGTTTTGTTTTTTCAAGCCATGGTCTTGCTGTGCATTTCAGGCTGGTCTTGAGCTTACTTTGTAGTCCAGGCTGGTCTAGAACCTGCAGTGATTTTCCTACCTCTGCCTCCTGAGTGCTGGGATTACTGGCGTGCATCACCACAGCTGGCTGTCTTTTTTTTTTTTTTTAATAGCTGAGTAACACTATATTGTATAACAATACCACATCTTTTTAATCCATTCCTCAGTTGTTGGCCATTTGGGTTGTTTCCAAGCTTTAGCTATGACAAATTGTGCTGGTATAAACACGGGTGCACATATATCACTATAGTATGATGTTTTCAATTCTGGGAAAATACCCAGGAAGGAAATAGCTGGGTTAAGTGGGACTTGTAATGCTAGTTTTGTGAGGAATCTCCACAATGATTTCCACAGTGGTTTCACTGATCTACACTTCCACCAGCAGTGGAGAACTGTTCCACTTTCCCCACAGCCCCTCCAGCATTTGTTGTTGGTTGATTTCTTAATGATAGCCATTCTTTCTTCAGTGAGATGGAATCTCAGTGTTGTTTTAATTTGCATTTCACAAATGAACAATGATGTTGAACATTTTTCAAATATTTACCATTAGTAGTTCTTCATCTGAGAAGTGTGTGTTCATCTCAGATGCCCATTTTTGGATTGGGTCTTTGAATTTTGAGGGATTGATTTTGTTTTAATTCTTTATATGTTTTAGGTAGAAGTCCTTTGTCTGAGGGACAGTTGGCTAGAATTTTTTTCCCACTCCTTGGGTTTTCCTTTTACTCTCTTGGTGATTTCTTTTGATGTGCAAAAACTTTTCAGTAAGATGAGATCCAAGTTGTTGATCCCTTGAAGTGTTTCCTGTGCAGTTTGGTTTTTGTTCGTGAACTCTCTGCCTACACCTATGTCTTTAAGGTTTCTACCTACTTTCTCCTCCAGTAGATTTAGTGTTTCTGTTTTTAATATTTAGATCTCTGATCCATTTTCACTTTACTTTAGTGCATGGTGATAGACATGGGTCTAGTTTTAGTCTTTGGCATATGGAAAGCCAGTTTTTCCAGCCCCATTTATTAAACAGGCTATCTTCCTTCCAGTGAATATGTTTGGTCTCTTTGTCAAAAATAAGGTAGCTGAGTGTGTTTGTCATTGTGTCTACATCTAATCTGTTCCCTTGATCTTCAGGTGTGGATTTTTTTTGCCAGTACCATGCTGATTTTATCACAGTAGCTTTGTAGTATAATTTGAAGTCAGGGATTATGATGCCTCCTGCCTTTGCTTTGTTGCCCAGGATTACTTTTGCTATTCCGGGCCTCTTCTGGTCTCAGATAAATTTTAGGAATGTTTTCTCTAGATCTGTGAGGTATATTAATGGTATTTTATTTGGGATTGCATGGAACAGTTTTGGGGAGTATGATCATTTCCACAATGTTGATTCTTCCTATAAATGAGCAAGGAATATCTTTCCATTTTCTGAAGTCCTATTGATCTCTTTTTTTCAGAGTACTGTCATTTTCACTGTATAGATCTTTTACTTCTTTTGTTAGGTTGATTCTTAAGTATTTTATTTTTTTAGATGCTATTGTGAAAAGTGTCATTTTCCAAATTTCTCTCTCAGTCTGTTTGTTGTTTGTGTACAGGAATGCTACTGACTTTTGAGTGTTGACTTTGTATCTAGTTTTGCTACTGAATTTGATTATTACATCTATAAGCCTTTTGGTGGAGTTCTTGGGTTCTTCTATGTCCAGTGCCATATTATCTGCAAATAATGATAATTTAACTTCTTCCTTTCCTATCCTAATTCCTTTTATTTCTCTCTCTTGCATAATTGCTCTGGTTAATATTTCCAGAACTATATTGAATAGGAGTGACAGTAGACATCCTTGTCTTTTTCTTGATTTTAAAGTTAATGGTTTCAGGTTTTTTCCATTTAGTATGATGTTGGTCGTTGGTTTGTTATAGGTGGCTTTTATCAGAGTGAGGTAAAGACCATCTATTCCTATTTTCTGTAGGTTTTTTAAAATCATGAATGAGTGTTGGACTTTATCAAAAGCTTTTTCTGCATCAATTGAGATGATCATGTGATGTTGTCTTTGGCTCTATTGATATGGTGTCTTGATTACTTTTCTCTCACTAATGAGACAAAATACTCAACACCCAAAATGAAGGAAAAGAAGATTTATTTAACTTACAGTTTGTGGAGATTTCAGTCCATACTTGGCTGGCTCCAAGGCAGAGTGGCACACAGCAGAGGGCAACAGTTCATGGTGGCAGAACAGCAAAGCAACAAGAGAAAAAGGGAGGAGTGCCAGAGAAGAGCAAGCCTTTTTCCCTCCCTTATATTGTAAGCAGGCTACCCCCACCCGGGAGGCATGTAGCACTGATATAATCTCCATGCCCTCCTCTTGCACAGGCTTAGGATGAATACAAAGTAAGCACCATGGCTCCCTGCTGAATCACATAGGTAACCTTCTAAACTTCTCAAATTGACACAATGAAGACCATCCCAGAAGGGTAAGGGCATGTCCTTTTCACCCCAAGATGCAGAACTTCTGAGTCCTTTAGCCAAACCTCTAGACTCCCCAAGTTGACATAATGTATCAACCATACCATATGATGTATTACATTAATTGATTTGCATACATTGAACCATCCTTGTGTTCCTGGGATGAATCCCACTTGGTCATGGTGTATAATCTTCTTGATGATTTGTTGTATTCTGTTTGCTAGTATTTCATTGAGAAGTTTTGCATCTATATTCATTAGGGAGATTGGCCTGTAGTTATCTTTTTTGGTTGGGTCTTTCTCTGGTTTTGGTATCAAGGTAATACTTGCCTCCAATAATGAGTTAGGGAGAATTCTTTCCCTTTCAATTTCATTAAAGAGTTTGAGAAGAATTGGCACTAGCTCTTAGCTAAATTTCTTGTGGAATTCAGAGTGAATGCATGAGGACCTGGGCTTTTCCTTGTTGGTAAGTTTTTTTTATTACATTCTTAATTTCCTTAGCTGATATTGAGTTATTCAGGATTTTTATATCTTCTTGATACAGGTTAGGTAAGTCATATGTATCTAGGAGCCTATCTATTTCCTCCATATTTTCCATCCTACGAGAGTTAAGTTTTTCAAATTAGGTATTGATGATATGCATTTCTACAGAATCTGTAGCGATTCATCATTTTCATTCCTTATTGCATGAATTTGAATCATTTCTTCCCTTTTTTTATAAGGTTGGCTAGGTGTTTCTCAATTTTATTTATTCTTTCAAAGAACAAACTCTTGGATTCATTAATTCTTTGTATTGTTTTCTTAGTCTCCCTTGTGTTAATTTCTGCTCTGATCTTTATAACTTCTTGCCTCTTTGGGTTGACTGGTTCTTCTTCTAGAAGCATGTGCTGCAACATAAGACTGTTTATTTGTGCTCATTCTGTTTTCCCGATGTGGGAATTCACCACTATAAATTTTTCTCTGAGGATTGCTTTCATTGCATCCCACAGGTTCCTATAAATTGTATTTGCATTTTTGTTTGATTGTAAATATTGTTTAATTTCTTCTTTAATTTATCTGTGACCCCTTGGTTGTGCAGGAGGGTGTTATTTATTTTCCATGTGTTTATGTAGTTTTTGTGATTTCTTTTATCATTAGTTTCCAATTTCACAGCACTATGGTCAGATAGTATACACGGAATAATTTCAATTCCTTTGTACTTACTGAAGCATGTTCTAGTATGATTGTGTTACTGCTTATTTGAACTTTCATATCTGTTAAAATTTGTCTTATATAGTTGGGTGCTCCTGTGTTTGGTGCATAGATGTTTGTGATTGTTATCTCTTCCTCTTGAAGTTTTCCCCTCACAAGTATGTACTGAGCTTCTTTATCTCTTTTGATCATTCTTGGTTTGAAGTTCATATTGTTTGCAAACAGAATAGCTATGCCCACTTTTCTCTGGGTTCTTGGCACATGGAATAGTGTTTTCCATCCTTTGGCTTTCAGTCTATGAATTTCCTTTGGAGTTAAATGTGTTTCTCATATACAGCATATTGTTGGATTTTGTGTCTTGATCCACTCTGCCTGTTTGTTTCTTTTGATTTGTGATCTGAGACTGTACATTGATGGTTATAACTGGTATGTATCGGCTTATCTTTGTCATGTTATTTTCCTGCTGTTGGATCCTCCTTTTTCCCTCTGTTTAATTGCTTGCTTTGCTTGGTCGTTCCTCTCTGCTGCTGTTCTTGAAGTTCTGGTCTGCTTTGTCTCTTTCTAGAATATCTTTTAGTATTCTTGTATGGTCAGTTTGGTGCTCATGAGTTTTTTCAGTTGTTTCTTGTCGTGGAAATATTTTATTTCTCCATTAATTTTGAAGGATAGTTTTGCAGGTACATCAGTCTGGGTTAGAATTTGTTTTCTTACAGGATCTGAAATACTTGACTACAAGTTCTTCTTGAAGTGATAGTTGTGTTGCAAAATATGCCATGATTCTGATAGACTTTCCTTTATAGGTGATCTGTTTCTTTTCTCTGACAGCTTTTAATATTCTGTCCTCTTGCTGAATTTCTGGGATCTTGATTATTATACATGTGGATGTAGATTCATTTTGGTTATGGCTAGCTGGAATTCTGTATGTCTGACTTTTCTCTATGTCAGATTATTTTTCCATGCTGGGGAAATTTTCTGCTATTACTTCCACAAATAGTCTTTTTATGTCATTTGTGTTGACTCCTGCTATTTTATTGACACCTTTTAATCTTACATTGTTTTTCTTTGCATCATCATGCAGCTGTTGAATTGTTATTTCCTGGTTCCTTGTTATTATCAAGAGTTCATTTCTTTCTTCATTGTTAACTGTAATGCTGTCTTCAAGGTCTGAAAGTCTATCTTCACCTTTCTTGAAGTGGTTTTGCCAGATTTCTATGGAATTTTTGTTTTCTGTATATCTGTTTGAATATGTTTAATGCCTTCTATTTCTTTCCTATATTGTTCATTCAAGCTTTCCATCATTTTTCTATTGTCCTCTATTTTTTTAATCTATGTTTTCTTTAGACGTGCTGAGCAATTCTTTCCTTATTGTCATTCCTTTTTTTTTTTTTTTTTACCTGAAAGATTATTTCTGTTCTGATGTCTCCCATGGCCTGATGGAGTTTTTCTTTACCTCAGTTGCTATCCTTCCAGAAATTTCAGGTGTATGACTTCCAAGCTGTTTTGTGTCATTGTCTCCTGGACTGGTTCTGGTTGGGGTGGAGGTCTGAGACTGCCTATTTCTCCTTTGTTTTGTCATTTTTAAAGAGCCAGAGCTTCCCTGGAGCTCTGTCTCACTCCTGGCATGGTATGTGGGGGTGGGTTCTGTTTTCTGATTATTCTGGAGCTTTTCTGGCTCAGTTTGGCCCATGCACTGATGAAGGATGTGTGTGTGCATGGTCACCAAGGCTCCTAAAGCTGTTTAGGGCTTTTCCTGGTCCCCATGCCAGTGGGGAAGGTGTCAGGGTTGCTCACTGTAGTTTCTGAAGCTGTTTGGGGCTCTGGTTGGCCCCTTGAGTGTTTGGGAAGGTGAGGCATGGTCACTGAGACTCCTAAATCTGTCTGGGGTCTAGCTTGGCTCCCATGATGGTGGGGGAGGTGTGGAGCTGGCTCATCAAGGGTGCCGAAGCTGTCTGGGGCTCAGCCTGGTTCCCACGCCATGGAGGAGGTGTAAAATTCTAATTTAAATGGGAGTTCTTTATTTTTATTTGGTAAATCTGGCACTCCTAAACAAGGCACTAACAAAATTCAGAAATGGAAACATTGTAAATGCCTCAATCAAACATGAAGTGATTTTTTGGGACCCAAACTGCTGTGGTGTTTATAAGGGGACAGAACACTCTTACTTGCACTTATAGACAAATACTAAAAGGTCCTTGTTTAACTAAATGTTTGGAGCTCAAGTGCCTCAGTTTTGTGGCTCTGCACATTGAAACCACTTAAGTAAAACTCTGGCTTGTTTCAAATATGGAAGCCACACATCCAGAGAATAAAGACAAGATCTGTAGAGTTGACCTGTGAGCAGCATTCTCACGTGACATTTATAACTCTGGAGATTTCTTTGTTCTTACAAGCAAAATGTGGAAGTATGAACTGCTAACGTATCTGGCTGTATGTGAGTTTATTTTATTTTATTTTTTTTTTCCGGGACCGGGGATCGAACTCAGGGCCTTAGTGCTTAGTGGGCAAGCACTTAAACCACTGAGCTATACCTCCAGCCCTGTATGTGAGTTTAATAAGAGCCAGAAAACAGTTATTGTCTATTTTATGCTCACTTACCTTTTCACTTATAATTAATATCTCACATAAATGACTCACATATAAACTTGTATTTCAAATAACTTGACATCGTGTATAAATGCTAATTTTCTCATATTCCTTCATAACACTCAATGTTTCCCCAAGGAGAAGGTTTAGAGAATATCTGACAAATAGCATTGCTACCAGCTCTCATCTGAATTGTGTTCCTCCAAAACATATGCTGAAGCCTTATCCCCCAATAGGACCATATTTAAAGACAAGGTTTTAAAAGAAGTAGTTAAGATTAAATTAAATCATAGGGATGTGGCTCTAACCCACTGTGATTGGTATCCTCGTAAGAAGATGAACAGACAGACATCAGAGACATCCAGGCACAGAGAAAAGGCTGTGTGAGAAAATCCTTAGAATGAAGCCAGTCATCTGTGAACCAAAAACAGAGGCCTCAGAAAGAGCCAAACTTTCTGACATATTGATCTTGGCTTTCTAGCTTCCAGAACAGAAAGAAATAAATTTCTATTGTTTAAGCCATCCGGTCTGTTACATTTTCTTATAGAAATCTCAGAAGACTAATTAATACACTTTGCCCATAAAAAACTAACATTTTTTTAAAAGTCTTGGTGAAAATGAGCACCACTGCAAATGAATAGTACATCTTTATTTTAAATTTTGTTCTGTTATCTTGAAATGGAAAGTGTGAGCTAGAATAAATCTTAATAGGAAATGTTGCCTTAGTCATTTTCCACATTGCTGGAGCAAAATACCTGACACCTGCAACTGAAGGGAGGAGAGGTTCATTCTTGTTCACACCTGTTAGCAGTTTCAGTCTACAGTTGTCTGACTCCAAGGGTGGGTGGCATGGAGAGGGACATGACAGAGGAGAAACAGTTAAGGGAGGAACCAGGAAGGGCGATATAACCTTCCAGCCAGAGGTCAGTGTCAGTGGTGGAATCTAGGAAGTCTGTGCCAATGCGATGAAGGATCTGTGCTAGCAGCCTGAGGGATCTGCACTGGAGCTAGGAAGTGACAGAGTCAACACTGAAGATGTATATGTAGTGGATTGAAAACTGGTACTCAATTTATAACCCCCAGTTGAACTGAGTATGCATAGTCCTGGGTGTGGAGGCCCATCTGGGGATTGTTGCCAGCAGCATAAGAGGCAGAACTGGAGAAGAAGACATTAGTCTGCTGGGAGCAAAAAAAGACTGTTGGGAGCTGGTAGAAGCTGTAAGGAGCTGTTGCTTGTTATGGAGGAGCTCGTCATGCTGATTTTCCTGATGAACCTGGCTATTTTCATCCTCTGAGAAGCTCAGGACCTTGTTGTCACTGAAAATAGCTTCTATTCACTTTGGGGGAGTGCTGGTCCTCATTATGATCATTGCTTCCTGGCTCTGGAGGGGAAGAAGTGAACAGCTCAGTCTCCTGAAGGAGCTTGTTGCATGGGAACTCATCTCTCCTGAACATTGGAGAGGCACGAGACCTCACTGTTGGTGAGGATGGCTGTGGTACCTTTCAGAGGAGCTGTGGTTCTTACTTTGTGTGTTGCTTCCTGGCTCCGGTTCAGATCCCTCAGCCTACTAGCACACATCCTTGATCACATTAGCACAGACTTCCTAGATTCCACCACTGACCTTTGGACCATCCCAGTGCAGATCCATGAGATAGTTCCACTTGAGACATTGTCATGGGCTCTGGGTCTCCAGTTGGACTTATAGGAGGCATTGCCATGGACTCTAAGGTCTTCAGCGGGACTCATGCAGGACATTTCCATGGGAACCAGGCCTTTGGCTAGATTTCTTCATCTAAAGTGTTTGGACAGATTTCATGCACTCTTTTGTATTTCATTCTTTGGGTGCTATTACAAGTAACCTTATAAAATATATGTCCCACATTATATTGTTCCCCTTGCAAATATCCCCCAAACCATGACAGTATGTGTGAAGCACTTTATCTCTAGGCTGTAGATATGGCCATCCTGAGAGGTCATCTCAGGACTCTGCAGATGGAGTGTAGTATGACCTGTAGGAAGGCCACATCCTTGCAGCTGCAGGACGTGCCACATTCTTTATGCTGTTCCCAAATGTTCCAAAGCTGATGTGTCCTAGCCTATCAGCCCAGGTCCCAATGATATAGGTCAAACACAACATGTACCTTTTTCAATCTATCTTTTGGATTTCTCTATGAGTGCCTTTGTTTTATTTATGTATTTAAAGCAGAGTATCCCTTTAATAAATGCAGTTGTCGTCAGCCCTTTCCTGTGTCACTAGTCTTCATTCATCATGAGACAAGAATCATTGGTGATCAGCCTCAAAATTGATAATTGGAGAACTACAACAAGAACTACCTGCCCTTCTAGGCATTTTTCTGAAATCTGGGTGGAAGCCTTCCTGATTCTCCACCTCAACTCTTAAACTCTGAATGGCTGTAAAGCCAGAGCCATGTGGACGATACCAAGTCCTACTTCCAGCCAGGGCAGCTCCCTTCTGGTTGTACAAGTCTCCAAGTGCCTCAATGGCTAAGTGCTGTGAAATGAGTCCTGACAAACCAATTCCCTCGGTGCCCCTTTCTTGAGCATGGTACCTTTGGGGCGTCTTCCCAAATGAAAGCTTGACAATCTTGTACCATTGATCCTACAAAGGGTGGAATCTTCCATATTCCTCACATGAGCTCAAGGCATCCTTCCTATTGTGTCAATGCAAAGTAATTTGTTTCCTGTTAATTTTTTCAGCAACCAAGATTTTCTCTGCTCCACCTTTACAGGCCCCTTCTTATTGGCAGAACAGAATACTCTTTAAGTGGCTCTTTCCTCCTGACTTTCAGTATAAACCTGGCTGAAAGCAGTAAGCAATATCCATGCTATAGCCTGACTGTTAAGCTGCCTTGAAATTTCTTCCACTGATTACTTAGCCCACTGCTTTTAATCTCAGTCTCCTCAAACGTCACAGGATTTGAGAAAATGTAGACAAATTTTCTGCCAGAGGACAACATATATGGCCTGAAATCCAACTGTCATTGGAGTCTTTCGTCACACTGAAACCTCCTGATCCTGGTACTTTCCTTCTTCTCCTCCCTCCTCCTTCTCTTCCTCTTCCTCCTCCTCCTCCTCCTTCTCCCTCCTCCTCCTTCTCATTGTCCTCGTCCTGCTCCTCCTCCTTCTTTTTTTTTTAATTTTATTTTAAAGACAAAAGAATGGAGACATATGAACTAGAAAAGCCATAAACAATACAGAAAATACAAAATTATACAGTATATAGTAGGGAATTAGCACTGGATGTTGTATTACATAATGTTATCTTCACATTAGTTAACACATAAACATTAAAGGAAATACCAAATTATAGAGAAGATAGTAGAGAATTTGCACTGGATACTGTATAATATAAAGTTATCTTCACTTCTGTTAAAATAAAACGATTGAGGAAATACAGAATTATAGAGAACATAGAAGGGAATTAGCTCTGGATGCTGTCCTACATAATGTTACCTTCACCTTTGTTACTCAGTTACACAGATGATGGCCCATTTGATCATTCAATTTTTCTCCTCCCTCATCTCCATTGCCCTACCACTCAATCAGTCATCTTCCCTGTGATAATAACTGTACTC
>PVLD010034771.1:0-12379 GCA_004027595.1 Dinomys branickii | reverse complement strand
AGGGGAGGGGAGGGGAGGGGCGGGGAGGCAAGGAACAAAGTGGAAGATGCAGAGGGGAATGAGGACTGGATGAGCCCTTCACAGGGATGGAACAGCTCAGCCCTGCCGAATAGGAGTTAATGCAGTAACGGGAACACTCTCCGCTGATGCTGGCCACATCCTGGTGTCCTCCACATGCAGTTACTGAGCCCTTGAAATGTGCCTGCTGTGATGAAGACATTAAACTACTTTAAAAACTGCACTGTCCCTTGTGGGCGAGTAGCTCCCAGCCTGGACGGTGTTTTATTGCTGGCGTTCACACGAAGGCTGGAGAACCAGATGGGTTCCAATGCCCCTTCCAAGTTTATCTCGCCGTCGCTCCCCAGATGAGCAGTTAAGCTTTCTTTCCTTCCATTTCTGTTCCACTCTGCAGCACATTTCCCCTTTCTAATATTTGGCGTGGTTTCATTCATTCCTTGCCCTTTCAAGGTGACAGTGTGCCAGTGCAGTGGAAAGCACAGAAGCAGCTCAGCATCCACATTTCTGAGTTTTCTGGTTTTCTTTCTGGTGGCCACTCGGCTCGTCTCTCAGGGACAGGTGCACCCCTGACCCTCAGACATAATGGCCAGACACCAGCCTGGGAACCAAGCGTAAACACTGACATTTCCGCTACACCTGACAGCTCTCTGCTCAGAAGCAACACAGTCACAGAAACAGACTGTTGGTGCAGGAGCAGTAAGGGTTCTGAGTGAGGTCAAGAGGATCTTAACCACTGCACCATTTATCCTTGAGATTGGGGCTGCGAAGAATTTCCACTGTGCCTGCATCCTTCTAACCACCGGCTAACCACTCACAGGTGAACTTCGGATATTCTTATTCTTTTAAATACTCAGTCATTGCCACCCCCGCAGGAACTGTGTTGCCTTCTTGTTGCTATGACAACATACCTGGTGTAAATGCAAAAGGAGAGTTTAGCTTGGGTCTCAGTTTCAGGGGTTGAGTCCATGGTCAGAGGGCTCCAGTGCTTTTAGGACTGAGGTGAAGCAGAAACATCAGAGCAGAAGGGCATGGCCAAGTAATGCAGGTGGGAAGCGGGGAGAGAAAGAGAGAGAGAGAGAGAGAGAGGGAGAGGGCCGGAAGGAGAGAGGGAGGCAGACCGGAAGCAACCAGAGACAGACGTTGTCCTAAGGTCACACCCCCTTGCCGCACTCCTTTCAACCAAGTTTCACCTGCCAGCAGCTCATTCAGCAAGGGACTCAGTGGATTCATTTGTTGATGAGATCAGTGTCTTCAGGACCTGATTTCTTCCTGACAGCTCATCAGTGGGCCTTTGGGTGCCATTTTAAACGTAAACTGTAACAGGGACTTCTCTGTGTCTCCTTAACCTGCTGACCCCCGATTCCATTGTGTGCACCTGCTTCCAGCTGACCAAACCTTCTTTACTCTCTTCTCATTCTCTGCCCCTTCTTCTTATCCTGGGCCAAAGCTATATCTAAATCTCTCTCAGATTTCATGCTAAAAGTTTTAGAGTTCTCTCTCTCTCTCTCTCTCTCTCTCTCTCTGGGACTTATATTTTCAGACTCAAATTTTCAAGTAAAAAAATTAAAGTAACAAATGTACTTACCTTACTTTACCTTAAAAGCATTCTGGCTCCAGATTTTGAAATGTTTTCTTCTTTTCATGTAACAGTATAGGTTGTATAACTACAAATTGTGATAAGAAAAACATGTTTCAGAGAGGGTTAGCTATGGCCATGACATGAACATGGCAATCTGGAATTAGAAGGCAGATCTCTTGAGGAGTTTATCTTGCTATTACACTGCAGCCACAAACAACATGCATTAAATAGGATTTTGCAGGAATATCTGAGAATCACAATCATGTATGGCATTATTTCCAATAGCATAACAGACACTGGAGAAACAGATCACATAATCCAGACACTGGACATGCTCCTATAATCCTAGATGTCCAGGAAGCTGAGCCAAGAGGATTGCCTGAACCCATGAATTAAGAGTCAGCCTAGGCAACACAGGGAAAGCTCAACCCAAAAAAGAAAAAAAAAAAGTGTACAGATAAAAAATAATTGAAAGTAGCTTGACAATATTACATCTGTATGTGTGTGTGTGTGTGTATATTTATCAATAAATAACTTGCTCTATATTTTACATGGGACTGTTAAGAGTTCAGCCAATGTAGTGATGATCCAATGTTACGTATAAGAAAAGGAAATTTAAAAGATGGAAAAGCATATCTCATCCTCATAGAAATTTTCCCTAAAACCTCTGGCACTTATGCAGAGGAAAAAAATCTCTAATATGCCTCCGATTTTTAATTTCAAGACTAACCAGTTATTTTCACAGGAAACTTTAAAAATGTCCCTGTCATCTCCCTGTTGTCTGTGTTTGAACCCAGTGTGAACCTTCTGTGATGGTTAGCATGCTACTCTTGAGGTTGGAATGCAATATCGCCTTAACCTTCTCTTATGCCCTGTGTATTCCAAGTGGATATATTCCAAGTGGGTCCCTGGTTGTGATGGTCTGAACGCAGCTTCTTGTCCTAGCCACACCTGGGCTGCTGCTACATTTAAAAACAAGTTATTCTAGACTTGACAACAAAACTTGCCATTGTCTTTGTAGAAAGTTTCTTCCCTAGCAAACATTAATTGTACTATTTTCTATTCGTACTACCTTGGTATCCATTTTTACGAACTGTGACTTGCGTGCAGTAGAGTGAAATAATGATTTTGCTGCTTTGAGCTACTTTTGACAGTTGCAGAGAGCCAAGCCAATATCCTGACTAAAATAGATGAGGTAAGCTGAGAGTAGGCACAGTTTATAAACAAAAAGATCCCAATAATTATGTGAAACACTGTGTATTTTCCCTTGTTACAATGTGTATAATTTATATTCTAGGCACAAACACCCCTATTCTCAGTCTCACCCAAGCCCCAAAATCAGGACAGTCAATATCGTGACTAATAGATAGCCTCATTAAAGATAAAGACCCACACTTGGCAGCAAAGAATCAGAAGCTCAAGGGAAAAAAGAATTGTTATTTACTCAAAAGCCATGGTGGACAAGAAAAATTAGTGCCAGAGAATGGTGCCTTTTCATAACTATTTTGTTCAGGGTTGTCCCATCAAACATTTCCCAAACATACAAGATAAAGTCAAAACAGGCAGGCTAAGGTGAGCTTACTTTCCTCCTCTAGCATAGCTTACCCTTGAGTGACTTTGGTAGCACTACTGTGACAAAATTAGGAAGACAAAGAAGGCACTTGTTTAAGAAACAAGGCTTTTCTAGATGTTCTTGCGGATAACTTCCTGTCAGGTTTTAAACAAGCATAAAACTGAAGGGCTAAGTAAAGAAGAGCTGAAGGTGACCTGAGAATCAGAGAGACCGTGAATGCAACGCGGGGGTTCAGGAAAAGGGACTGAGGCACCCCACTTGCCGGCAGCCACAAAGCAAAGCTTGTTGTGAGTTAGTAACACAGCAAGGGCAGCTGTGCAACCCTCCCCCATCTCTGCCTCAAGAATTTGCCGCTATATTTGTGTCCTGCATGCAGTAGCAAGAAGACAGATGGAGGCTGGAAGTGTGGTTCACCCTTGCTCTGCAGGTCTTGAGTTCGATGCCCAGCGCCTCACGGTGGCAGGGACAAAACAGCCTCAAAGGGCGTTCGTGGCAAGTGACCCTGAAGCACAACACCTGAGCACAAGTCAAACCCTCAAAATGTCTTTCTTAAGAGTGGGGTTTTTTAATCAAGTGAAAGCAAACATGATTTACTTGTGTTCTCCCTGGAGTTAAAGTGTTTCAGTATACATTTTGCTGTATTTAACACTTACCTTGGATTTCCTTTTTCCTTTTTGGTTTAGACCAAAGGAAAATTTGGCAAGGGCCGTGCCTCCCTGAGTCAGCAAATGAATTTCCCATGGCTCCCGCAGTCAGTGAGTCATCAGCCGGCAGGGGGAAGTCACAGAGTCCTGGCTGTCTGGCCTGGGTGAGAAGCAGCGTGACAGTCAATGAGTCTAGACAGACCAGGGGCAGCCTCTTGACCATGTATGGTAGCATTTGCTCCCTCCCCTTGACTTTCCTAGGACAGCTCAGGGAGCAGAACCTCTCGGGAATACATGTAAAGATGCCAAATTTAGTGGATAAAAATACAGGATGTCCAGTTAAATTTGGATTTCAGATAAACAATGAATGCTTTTTTAGTGTACCTACCTCCTGCATGTGAGTTTCGGGATGTCCTTTCACTTTTAAAGTGTTTATAAAGCACATGCTTCTCACTGGGCACCCTGCACACCTGTGTCTCGCTTCCTGTTATCTGCCCGTAATGGTGCTGCAGCATGTCGTAGAGATGAACGTCTGTTTTCCTGAGTCTTAGAGAAGGAAGGTTGCTGTTTTGCTTTTATCTTTTCTTAGCCGTGTAATTCCTGTCAAACATCAGAGACAAAAGTGATGAATGGCGAGAGTTAGTTGGAGCAGTGCCTCTCAGACTTTGATGTGTGAGGAACCATACTGGGTCTTGCGGGACCAGGGCCAGCAGCAGCAGAGGGGCAGGCAAAGCAGGCAGTGTACACCTCTAACCCGGCTCAGGGATGAGCCCAACTGCTGGTCTATAGCTCGTCAGTAGCATGATTTTTAGTGGTTCGCTTCTTTGGTCATCTGTTGGAATCTCCAGGTGAGCTTTGGGAGTTCCTGATGAGCAGGCCCCACCCCATACATACAAAATCTGAGGGTGGGGGGGAGGCGCAAAGGGAGCCAGGGGTCGGGGTTTCTTTTAGCACTCCTCAGTTGCTTTCTGCATGCAGTCAACGTGAGGAACTGCTGGCTTTGATCAGTGCGGTCAGGTCTATACCGACCAGCACTCGTTACATATTACAGTATCACTTGCGCGGGAGGCAAGTGCTTAAAAGACGGACATGTGCTTGTTGCGTGCTCTGTAATCTCTTCCATTTCTCTGTGTCCTATTTTTGCTTCTTCTTTTAATTCTTCTTTCCTTCCCTCTCCCTCTCTGTCTTGGTTATTTTTGTCTTGTTTCCAGGACAAAATACCTGATGCCGAAAATTAAGGAAGGAAAGTTTATTTTGCTCACAGTTTTTGGGGGGCTCAGTCCATACTTGGCTGGCTCCAAGGCAGGGAGGGTGGCACATGGCAGAGAGCGACAGTCCATGGTGGTCGAAGACAGCAAAAGCAACAAGAGCAACAGGGAGGAGCACTCGTTCCCTTTTCCTCCCCTCCTCTTTCTTGGAGATAGGGTCTCCTGTGTGGCTTCAAACCCTAGATCCTCTGCCTCAGCCGTACTAGGATCTGAAATTACAGGTGTACAGCATCATGCCTAACTGTCTTCTTGACAGATTGACTTTGGAAGGATCTACACTCACCTTTACAAACATGTCCATTTTAGATTATACTTTTAAGGAGCTGTGAAAAGCAATAGATTTCTATCATGTTTACTAGTACAATAAATCCTCTCCACATTTGAAAATTTTATTATCTATAGCATCACAGTTGTTAGGAAATATTTTCTCCATGAGACTAAAGTAATTTATTTTTCTTAATGTCTGTAATAGAAACCAAGCAACTGCCACCTCAGAGTTAGTCTGGCTTGGAAAAGACTGGGATTTATGGTCTGGTCTTCTTTGTGACTCCCGGTAGAATAAAGGGATATAGAGCTTGGGATTTAGCTCAGTGGTACAGTGCCTGCCTGGCAAGTGTGAGGTTGTGAGTTCAATTCCCAGTACCAAACAAACAACAAAAACATTCCCAGCATGATTAAAGGTGAGAAAATGAAATCTTTAAGTTCTTGTTTTTCACATCAATCTATGCCAACAACAGTGAAGGTTTTCAAAGCTCCTGGCCTTTGGTTCAACATGGATAGCGCACAATTAGGTAACCAGCGACCTGTGGAGATTTCATAAAAGCCTTGCTTCTCTACCAAGTACCTTCATTCTCCATGGCATGCTTGCATACATCTTCCTTAAATTTCCCTTCCCTTTCCCTTTCCCTCTCCCTCCCTTTCTCTGTCTGTCTGTCTGTCTGTCTGTCTCTCTTTCTTCCTTTTTTTTTCATAGTTTCACTAAATCTCCCAGGCTGACCTCCAACTTGCAATCCTCCTGTCTCAGCTTCCCAAATAACTGGGATTACAGAGCAGGTCATCATGCTTGGCTCCACTGTCCCTGCAGCTCTGTTTAGAGGGAGGGTGTTTGTGTGTGTCACGTGCATCCTGTTGGCGTGCCAGCCCTGGACACTTTCTTTCGCTTTCCCTTTTCTTTCGCCTCTGCAGCTCATCCTGCATCCTCTTTCCTCACCGGTCCACGGTCCACGCCTCTCATTTCCCCGTTGGAATCCACAGGCAAGGTCTCTACTTGCCCAGGTCCCTGCCCTGGGAAACAGTAGGAAGGAGCCCGGGGAAGTCCACACCAGCCACGCCCCAGAAAGTGACTCCAAGGGGCCCCAAGAGGTGTCCGGAGCCGCTGCGGATTACCCGCAGACCCGAGCTGGCCCTTCCTGTGGCTTGTGTGACTGCACCGTCCTGGCTGTTGGAGCATAGTAGAGCACCCTTTCTGGGGCCTCCCTGGGTACATGTGAAGGCCAAGCGATGGCCTCCGACTCCTCCTTCATACAAAGTCAGCCTCTCGAAAAAACCCTTTCCCTGAGCACTGCTAGCTTGCTTCTCCTGCCAGGAAAGGCTCACATGAGGGCATGGTGGCACATACTTCAATCTCAGCACCCAGGAGGCTGAGGCAGGAGGGTGGCAAGTTTGAGGCCACCCTGGGCTACACAGTGAGACCCTGCCTCCAAACAAACAAACAAAACAAAAAGCCCTACCAAGCTCCTCTCCAAAAAACCAAGGTTCATACGCATTTCATTGAGATGGTGGCATTTTATACCCCTAGCTCTTTATAACAAACCTGAACGAGTGCTATCACTAACCCCCTTCATTGCAACAATGAAGGAGATGAGACTTGAAGAATAATGACTTGCCTGTGGTCACTCTGGGAATTGGGTATCAAAGGTCACATGAAAACAGACCAAGTCGGAGGTGAAACTCCCAGGGTAGCTTAGCTGCTGTGCGTTTGAATATATCAGAGCCTACGCTGTGCTGTTCCGCCTTTTGCATGACACATTGTTCTTACAGAAAATGTTGAGATTGTAAAGGTCCCTCATTTTAAGTACAGCAATAGTAAATGCATTAACCGTGTCAGTTTTCGCCCAGTAGTTAAGGTTACTAGAAGTGCTACCAAAACAATTAGTGACTGATCCTAAATCATAGTCAATCACAGTAAGAATTTCATTCCCTTTTTTTTTTTCCTTTGGTACCAGGAATGAAATTCAGGACCTTGGGCTTGCCAGGCGGGCGCTTGTGCCACTTATCTATATCTCCAGGTTCATTTTCTTTTCCATTTTCTTTCACTTTCTGATGCGGTAAAAGGCAAGGCTCTAATTTGTGTTAATTTGTGTTAAGATCTACTCACGTTTGTTGATTTTTTTTTTTTTTAACAAGGAAGAGCTTGCCTTTGGCAGGGGGACTCCAGTAACATTTTATACCCATTTCTAAGATTATCTTCCTGTGTGGCCAAATATTTTTCTTTATTTCTTTATTTAGGACATTCTTTTTCCAGAACATCTGCTTATCTTTTAAAAAGTGCATACCAGAGGAGATGTGCTCGCATATCAAAAGCAGCGTGCCAATGTATGGCGTCCGGCCTGCTCCAAAGCAACAAGAATAAAACAAAACTGACTCTGCGGTCTTATATCCACCAGCTGCAGGAGAATAGCCAGGAAGGAAGAAATGAGAAACCCTAGAGAGAACAGAACTCAAGGGCAGGCGTGTCTAACCACAGCCCAGAGGCAACCCGGTGCAGCTGGTAGTGCAGCCCCATGAGAGCATAGATCTTTCACCTTGTTTTGGGACTTGTAGCAATATTTTTCATGACTCAGTTGCCTGGTCCAGGGGTAGATTGCACAAGGGATGCAAAGTGCTGCACAGCGAAAGCAGAGTGCGCTGCTAACTCGCGCACCTGCCAGTCCAGGCAGAGCTGGAGTGCACCAGACCTTACCTAAGTCCGAAACCCGCGGAGTGCGATGCCTCCGCGCGTGTGGCTGGACGTGCTGCTCCGTGTTCAGGTGACACGGGTCCGTCACCTGCAAATTCCCAAATGAAATGGGTACAGTTGCTTTCTTAGTCACTTTCTTTATCAATGAGACACAAGCCTCAACCCCCACAACTTAAAGCAGGAAAAGTGAGGTTTTTGGGGCTCACAGTTTGGTCCCGGCTCAGCGCTGCGCAGAAAAAAGGGTGCGGCGGAAGGGCCGGGTGGGGACAGCTGCTTACTTCCTGGCGGCCCAGAAGCAGAGGAAAGGGAGGCACGGAGGAGGGAGATGGATCCCTGCGCGCCACACCCCAGTGACCACCGCTTCTGACCGGACCGCAGTCCTATCGCCTTCTAAACACGCGAGGCTTTGTGGACCACTTTAGATCTAAAGCATATTGCAATCAGGCATTCAATTTAGAACAATCTGATCGCCAGGCTTTTCCCTTCGGTTTATTAGTCTACGTGCGGAGGGCATGGCGTCACACTCCGCGTGGGGAGCCGGGGCAGGGACAGGACGCATCTTCGTTGCTTCCCCACCCCTTCGCGCTCCCCTCCCCTCTCCCTCCAGCCCACCATCCTCTTCCCCTCTGAGAACTGCACACGCTGTGTCCCCTCTTCCTCTTATCTCTTTCAGTTTGGCCTTCATTTTGCCCCGGGCTTCTGATACAGCAGAAACAATGTGGGATTAAGCTTGTGCATCTGCTTTATCTTACCTAACATTACAGGTTCCCAGTGTACACACTGTTCCGCAGATGACTCCAGTCTGTCCTTCCTGAGGGCAGAGTAGTGCTACATTGTGTAGAAATACATTTTCTGTATCTATTCATCTGTTAGCCAACACATGAATTTAGCTGTTACGAACTGTGCTGCTATAAATGTGAGTATGCATGCATCCCTGTAATGTGATGTCTTTAACTCTTGTTTTTTCCCTCTTTTTTGAGACAAGGACTGCTAAGTAGTTTAGACTAGTCTTCAACTATGTAGCTGAGGCTGGCCTCAAACTCGTGGGAATCCTCCTGCCTCAGCCTCCTGAGTGCTGGCATTACAGGCGAACATCACCATTCTTGGCAACGTCTTTAACACTTTTGAGAAGAGAACTTGATGAGGAATCACCAAGTCAAACTGTAAGACCTATATTTATAGACGGCAAAGTTAGGTAGAAATATTATAGGCAGTCAGACAGGGCCAGGGCCTCCAAGATGTCAGTGCACAAGATAGGAACATAGTACAAGTAGGTGGAAGCGCGTTCGGTGAGGGCCAGGTCTTATAAAGATGGAATGACTACACCTCCGTACTTCCCCAAGGAATAAACAGTGATGACTGACATTCTACATGAGCATCAGTCACAGGCAGGGGGGCGGGGTGGGGAGGAACCAAGACCTCCTGACCCATCCCTCCCAGGGAAGCCCCTTGTTCTTCTTATGTACACCTGCTCCGTGACCTGCTTCCCCTTTGGGGCAATGTCGGCTAATCAGCTATTCTTGTAATCTTCTTGGTTGATCATGGTTTGGTCCCATGTTGTACCCAACTCATGATTTTGCTTTATAAATTTCCTTTGAGAAGTGGGCTCCTTGGCAGCCCCCTGGGGACCCCTCCTGTGTCTCAGGGGCTGTATCTCTCCCCCTTGAGAAGTATTTCCTACTCTTAGCTTCCATTGTTCCTTGGAATTCACTCTTTGATTGTGGGGCACACAAACACTCTGTATCTAGCATGTTGGGAGTTGCAGTCCTTCCCCTGCATCCTTTGGAGGTCCCATGTCACCATCTCCCCTCCAGAAAACACCCCATTCATGACCATGACACCTTATTCATGCCATTCCTTTCTGGCAGTGTGCACATTTGTGAGCAACTATTTTCAAGAATGAAGCACAGGGAAAGTAAAATTCAATAAAAAACATGCCTGACCAGCGTCTTGAGAACCAAGAATGACAGCTACTGTCACAGAACCAGACATTGACCCATCAATGTCACAAAAACAAGGCCAACCATCCCTCTAGGTTCATACTTATATTGGCCTGTTTTATTATGGTATAAGAAAAATATTTTAAATAAAAGGATTTTGTTACTTACATACATTAACTATATTATGTATTTTTTATGCTCTGCAAGACAATCCCTGTTCATTCAATCAGAAGGTTGGACGGCCCTGCTTTAGCGCACAGTAAAATTAGCGATTCCTCCTCCCTGCAATGGAACAGTGTGGCGGCCAAGGAAAGAACTCCCAGCTCATCCTTCTCCAAGGCCACGAGCTGGACCAAGCCCTGTCCGCAGCCTTACCCAGGTTCTAATTCCTCTCTTGACTTTAGTTTCTCCATCAAGAAATAAAAGATCAAATGAAATAGTTGTTGTAGGCTTTTCAGGTATGACTCTACTCTTAAGGACCCATTGGTGTTGTTCCTAGGCCACATGGGGACAGTAAGTACAGGTATATGTGACATTCCTCTGGCTGCTGCTGCTGCTGTAATTAAATATGCATAGTCACTAGCCTGCTTTCCTTCCAAAGGACTTACCTAGGAAAGGGTTTGTATAGGTCTGTGTAATTTTTTTTTTTTTTTTTAGCAAACTAAGCAATGTTAAAGCTTTAATTTGTAAAGCTTCTGTTTTTGTTGTCAAGGGGTATGTATCTAGCAGAAAAGTGAATTTGTGGGTGGAGTGAAGCTGCAGGTTTGCTACGTGTTATAACCTGGTTTCAAGACGTGAGGCTTTCATTTTCTTTATACCATTCAAAGAAAGGAACTTGAATTCCAAGAATGCCTGTGGTGTTTACTGGACACAGCCCTTCACAGGGGTTTGTTGATCTTCATATTGGAGCAAAGTAGAATTCTTTACTGTTGGTCCATGCACTGGAATGTAACTACAGCCCGGATTAGGTAATAATGAGCAAAGGGTCTTCTCTTATTGAGTGACTCTGAATGCAGACCCTTTGCAGAACTGTGTGGAGATCACCTCAGCCCCACCTGGGATAATGGATGGCTTCATTTTAGTTAGTGCTGTAAAAGTTCTAATTAGCTGGGCATGGTGGCCCATGCCTGTAATCCCAGCACTGAGGAAGCTGAGGCAGGAGGATTGCTGTAGTTCCAGGCCAGGCTACAAGGTGAGCTCAGGGCCAGCCTAAAGTGCATAGTGAGACCCTGTCTCAAAAACACAATAAAAACAAACAAATAAATAAATAAATAAAACTTCCAACTTACAAATGCCCATCAACCTACAAATTACAAACTGTATTGCTGTGAACATGAGTGCACATATACCACTGTGGTAAAATGTTTGTAATTCTTCTGGGTAGATACCCAGGAGGAGAATAGCTGGATCAAATGGAACCTTTAATCCTAGGTTTTTGAGGAAGCCCCACACTGATTTGTACAGCAGCTATACTGGTCTATACTCCCACCAACAGTAGAGAAGTATCCTTTTTTCCCCCAGCCCCACCAACATTTGTTATTGGTTGATTTCTTGATAATAGCCATTTTTTCTGCAGTGGGATAGAATCTCAGTGTTGTTTTAATTTACATCTCATGAATGACCAGAGGTGTTGCACATTTTTTCATATATTTGATGTTTATACTTCTTCATTGGAGAAGTTGTATGTTAATCTCAGATGCCCATTTGTGTATTGGATCTTTAAGTTTGGGAGGTCTGATTTTTTTTTTCAGTTCTTTTATGTTCTCAATAGTAATTCTTTGTCTGAGGAACAGTTGGCAGACAACCCACCTGTAGGTTGTCTCTTCACTCTCTTGGTGGTTTTTCTTGCTGTGCAGGAGCTCTTTAATAAGAATGCAGCGAATCATAAGAAAAATTATACACCATGACGAGGTTGGATTTATTCCAGGAATGCAGGGATGGTTCGATATTCACAAATCAATTAATGTAATACATCATATCAATACAGCCAAAGGCAAAAACCACATGATCATCTCAATAGATGCAGAAAAGGCTTTTGATAAAGTCCAACATGCATTCATGTTAAAAACCTTAGAAAAAATAGGAATAGATGGCCTCTACCTCAATCTGATCAGAGCTATCTATGACAAACCAACAGCCAACATCATACTAAGTGGACAAAAACTGAACACTTTCACTTTAAAGTCAGGGACAAGACAGGGATGTCCATTGTCACCACTCCTATTCAACATAGTTCTGGAAGCACTAGCCAGAGCAATTAGACAAGAGAGAGAAATAAAAGGAATAAGGATAGGAAAGGAAGAAGTCAAACTATCACTATTTGCAGATGACATGATACTATACATGGAGGACCCCAAAAACTCCACAAGAAAACTCCTGGAATTAATTGACAAATTCA
>PVLD010034770.1:0-12380 GCA_004027595.1 Dinomys branickii | reverse complement strand
ACTTTCCCACGTCTCGCCCCGGCAGCCTGGTCCGCCCTACCACATCTCCCCCGGCATCTCAGAGAAATACGCCCAGTTTAAACTTCCCAGCCGAGGTTCCGGCATTCACGCTCACCAAGTCTGTCTCGAGCTGGTGGTGTTTATTAAGGAGGTTCGCTCCCTTGCTGCTCACCCGGTCGCCATCTTCCCCGGATCCTATATGTTCTTTTTTTAAAGAGACTTTTTGGTTTACACCTTGTATTGAGTACTTTGAAGATAATGATACACCCATGTAAAAACTGTTGTTATTCTCTTATTATGTGAATACGAAAATTTGTTTTATTTTTTCATAAAATAAAAAATAATATTTTAAAATATGAAAAAAATCAATATATCCCTGTTGAAGCATCAACAAATCTTACGTTCTTTCTATTGTTAGTTTTCATAATTCTAATTAAAGTTTTCTCTATGACTTTCAACCACTGCTGTGAAATTCACATTTCCCACTCAAGGCATAAATACACCATGAATATCCAATAAATCAGTACGTGAGTGAGAGAAAAGCACAGGTTTACTTGTGGGGACATGCCAATAAGTAACATCAGAGAACAACCTTACTTTCCTGCTTATCAAGGTCTTTGGTTATCACGAGGTGAAAAAAGCAAGCTCACAAATATATATTGAGGTTGAACATATGCTTCAGAAACACCAGAAATAGTGTGTCATTTAGAAGAGAAAGGAGCCATCATATTAAGATTCACAGCATTTGTCTTTGGGACTGTAGCATCCTCTTAGTTCTAAAGTCAGTGGCCCAAGAAGGACAAGTGGCTTCTCTGCTGAGGAGTCTCCTGAGGGACCCCTTCACATCCTTGTTCCTCAGGCTATAGATGAAGGGATTCAGCATGGGGGTCACCACGGTGTACATCACAGAGGCAAGTGAGCTTTGATGAGAGGAATGGGTCCAAGCTGAGCTCAGGTAAACCCCAAGTCCTGTTCCATAGAACAGGGAGACCACACAGAGGTGAGACCCACATGTGGAAAAGGCTTTATACCTGCTTGCAGTGGAGGACATCTTCATTAAGGAGGAGACAATCTGAGAGTAAGAGAAGATGATCCCCAAGGCAGGAAACACAACTATCAGGACAGTTGCTACATATATAAAGATGGTATTGATAAGGGTGTTAGACATGGCCACCTTGACAACCTCAGTCAGTTCACAAAAGAAATGAGAGATTTCAGTGCATGTAGAGAAGGTGAGTTGCACCATCAGGAGAATATGAATCAGGGAGACACAGAAAATGATGATCCAGGAGAGCAAAACCAGGAAGCCACAGAGCCAAGAGTTCATGAGGACTGTGTATCGTAAGGGGTGGCAGATGGCCACAAAGCGGTCATAGGCCATCACTGTCAAAAGGAAATTATCCATTCCAGCAAAAATCATAAAAAAATACACCTGAATGAGGCACTGAATGTAGGAGATGTCTTTACTCTGTGTCTGGATGTTCACTAGCATCTTTGGCACAATGGTGGAGGTCAGGCAGATGTCCACAAAGGACAGGTTGGAGAGGAAGAAGTACATGGGGGTGTGGAGGCGGGCGTCGGAGCTGATGGCCAGGATGATGAGCAGGTTCCCGAGCACAGTGACCAGGTACATGGACAGGAACAGTCCAAACAGGAGAGGCTGAAGTTCTGGATCCTCTGAGAGGCCCATGAGGAAGAAGTATGCTACTTCTGTGTTGTTTTCAGCTTCCATGTTACTTGTTTATCTTCTGGTGAAGAAAGAAATAGCAATATTCAATGAATAGCCACCTGATATCTCACATTGTAACCACATTACAATATATCTTTTTGATGGATGATTTCATCCACTATTTTCCAGCCATTAACAGTGATTCCTTCAGCTGAGTGAAACCCGAGTTCCCTTTTAAATGTGTATAATCATTCCCACTTCCTTTAATATTGCAGAAATTTATTTTTCTTTACATCATTGACTCACTTGTCTTAATTTACCAATTTTAATTTAGGAACATAACATAAAATTTTGGAATGACGTCTTTCCAAAATAATTGAAATCTTTGCACATTATGCATTTTCTTGCATAACTCCGTAGTCTTCATTACAATATGGCTGCAGCAGTGATTTAACAGTGATGTTTTTGTCCCATCAACCATCAGGGATGTGATAGTGAAATCTCAATTCTGTAATTATTTTTTTTGTAATAGTGGTTGCTACTGAAACACTGGTCTCAAGAGTTAAAAATGCCTTTGTTCTCCAGAAGAGTCTCAATAAATGACAGCTATCATTATGGTTATGGATATTATTTTTCTTTTTTACTGTTATTATTTTGGATAGATAAAATTCCCAAGATGTAGTAAAAGACTGTGATGTTTAAATTGGATTCTTGATTCAGACCTCATAGGATAGAATGCTTGTTACCTATATACAATCATTGTGGACTTGATCAAGTAATTGGAACTGCAAATAGCTCATGTTTGCACTAGGATTAGCACATGTTCTCTACAAGGTAAAAATCAAACAAAATTAAAAGAATGATGTTATTGCTCTGCTTTTCCTTTATTGGATTCAATACCTCTCTCAAACAAGTGAATTTCTGTTGTTAACCTTGCAATAAGCATTTCTGGGAGAGCTGTCATTTAGCAGTATGTTCTTTAACTGTGGTAACCATCATGGAGAGATTTATGATTATTATACATACAAGTGTTTGTTTTTACCTTTTTAATCCACAACACAGATTTTTAATTAAGAGCTCTATGACTCCTCCTTTCGTAGAGTGTTTGTCTGATGAGTTCTTCCTAGAAGAAAAGGCATGAACTCTGTGTACAGAAGAACAAGAAAGTGCCCACCATTAAACTCATGCTATAGGCTTCTCTGGCATGTACTCGCCTGTGTCCCTGCTTTTGATTTGAATGTACCCTTAAAATAATCAAAGTTAATGGCCAAACTCTATATTGACTAAAATATTTAAAAATTTTATAAATAGAATTATTCTGTAAACATTAAAAGGCAAAATAATGATTTGCAAACATTTTACATGCCAAATGAGTGAAAGAGTCACTATATAAAAGCCTAGAGACTTCTAAATAATACAAGATTGGAAAGTGCGATTGTGCACCAATTGTTTTACAAAGATGGGTAAGATTGTCTCTCTGGAGTAGCAAAATTTTGGCTGAAAGCTAAAGGATGGGTCACAGCCAATCAGAAGAGATGGGATAGGAGCAAAAACACTTTCGGCTGAGAGAACAGAATGTGTGAAATCCCTACTCGACACTGAGCTCTAAGTTGCAAAAACTGAGGTTCAACATTTGTCTTGTTAGGAGCCTACATGATGCCTCTCTTACTCTAGGTTCTGAACAAGTACATGATGTTTACTATATATCACAGTCAAAATGTCTACAATAATACACAAATCTTCCAGTTTATCAGAAGATTTTATATAGACATAGAACTAAACTGTAAAGTTAAATATAATGCACCCATTCCTGTTTTGAAAAACTCATATTTTTGAGCAGTTTCCTTTCATTTCACAATGTTTATCATACCTCCTAATTTTTATTCACTCTTTTAGTTTCTTACACTAGTCAGACATTATGTTGCAGAGAAGGGAAAAGAAAAAAGAAAAAAGGGGAAAATTATGTATATATGTATATTCAGGTTAGCTAATAGTTGTATTACTGACTTCTATTGCTTTATTGAAAGGAATAATTAATGATTAATTATTTGATCAATCTTGCATGTTTGTACTTGTTTTCCTGAGTATGCACTTTGAAGTTATCAATATGTAATACAACAGCTGTTGTTAATTCCTTGTCACCTTGTCTGTAATTCAGTATTGCTTGTACCATTTTTGTTCTACTTTGTAAAAGGCTGTTTTTTCATATATTCTCATTCTTTTACTTTTAAAAATAACCCCCCCAAAAAAGCCCCTCATATTGAACAAGGAACACAAATTATAAAAATGGAATCTTGTTTGACATAAGGATGTTGATGATCTTACTTTATGATAAAATAGGTCAATAAATATAAGCCCTAACCACTACCATAATGGAAAACTATGTTTGAAACAATATAAAGCACATTTACCTGATTGGCACCAAGGCTTGAGATTGTCAGTGAACAAAGAAATCAAAGATGTTTCCTAATTCTTGAGAATGGTTTGTTCAAACTGTAGTCACCAGGAAATATTGCATTAAAACATTGTAATGTTTCTATTAAATTAATAAAAATGCAAAAGCAGTCTCTCCATCTTTAATGATTTGATATTTTCTTTAGTAGCTTGAACTGATTATTATGTATCACAAATAAAGCATTATTGGTAGATGCTAGTGTGGACAATGAGATAAATTACAACTACAATAGATGGACAAATAAGGGCTATTGAAATGGAATCTACCTGTACAAACAGTCAGGGAAAATATTATACAACTTCCTACCAAATTGCAACAAAATAGACAATACTTCACCCCTAATAGAATTTCAGTGTGCAAAAATAAATAAATAAATAAATAATGAATGAATGAATGAATGAATACAAGAAATCTGACAGAAGACTACAACTTGTATGAAAAAGCGGAGAAGAGCTTGAGCGCTCTTCAGAAAATACCTAGTTGGAGAAAAGTATGAATTTCTAAATAGCGAGAAAGGGAAAAAAAATACTAGCTGAAAAAGACAACTATGTATTGAAATCAAAGTTCCTTTAACCACAGAGACTTTACCGTCGCGGATTCTACATAGGACCTGTCGGTGTTGGGGTTCTAGACAGGAAGCCCCCACCTTGGTTTGGGCTGTTTCTTCTTCCTCCATCTGCTTGTCTTCTGTTTCCTTTCTACCTCCGCCTCTTCTCGGCGGCACTCATGGACTCACTCTAATGGTTACCACTGAAGCTTTTTATCGCACATAACGTGACCAAAACCCCCACCTGTGAGACCATAGAAGTACAGCTGAAGAGCAACAGCGTCTTGTTTACAGTGTCTATCTTAAACATGGAATCTCAGCGCTCCTAATTAAATAAATTGTTGCATGGGTTTTTGGTCTCCAAACAATTCAGCTCCTCCAAGGATCAAAGAAAAGCACAGAAGGTAGAATTTCAGTTGAGTTTGTGTCTGTTGAAGTAACCTGAAAGCTGAGAATTTTTTTTCCTCAAAGAAGGATTTTGTTTTCTCCTTAGATTGTTTTCAGAGTGAAGGTTTACAACAAACAATGTATGATTTCTTCAAGGAAGCAAACTACAAGAAAAATCTTTCCGTGATACGTTTCTTTGTACCTTTAGAGATTTTATGAATGATTTTATTTTTTTATTTTAAAAATAAAAGAACAAAAAAATCTTAACAAACAGATATCCATTTGCAAAATAGCACAAGAACAATACAAGCAATACTGAATTTCAGACAAGGTGACAGGAAATTAACAATGGTTGTTGTATTAAATATTGATATCTTCGAAATGGTTATGCAGGAAAGCAAATACAGACACACAAGATAGATCGAATAATTAATCATTAACTGTTCCTTTCAATAAAGTGAGAGATGTCAGCAGTACAACTACTATCCTGTATATGCATATATACATAATTTCCCCTTCTTTCTTCTCTCATTTCCCTCATCCCAGTTGCTCTTTACTTTTGAGCAGTTTCCTTTCATTTCACAGTGTCTATCATGTGGATGATTTTATGAACAAGGAGATATGTGGGACCCAACATCTAACATTTTATATTTTCCACTTTTTATTTTAAGTTTTATGCTGTAAATTGTAAAATAAAATTGTGTGTGTTTTTATGTACAATATGTGTTTGGGAATTTGATGAACGTGAAATCATTAATTCAGCAAACGTTATCATATGCAACACCTCACATAGTAATCATTTTTAAGAACATTCAAGTAACCTGCACTTAGACTTTTTCAAGAATACAACTTATCGTTGAGAATTGCAACTAACATGCTGTACAACTTACCTCTTGAAATTATTTGCTGCATCTCCTACATCACTGAGCCTCTTTTAGTTACCGCTCGGCTCTCTATTTTTAGAACAACTTTGTATAATCCGCAAATGAATGCCACAGACAATTATTTGTGTGTTATTCTGCACCTTTCTTATTTCACTTAGTAAACATTTTACTTAATCCATGCTGATGTATTTCACTTAATAAATACTATAGTTAATCCATGTTGATGTGTTTTGGTGTGCAGCTGTATAAAATTGTGGCTATGGATGAAAATAATCTATTGTATGTTTCAGAAAATCAGAAACAAAAATTTGAGAGTTTTCACTATAAACACATGGCAAAAGTTTAAAAACGCAGATATGTTTCAAGTCTTACAAACATTTCATAATGTATACATGTATTACAGTATGACTTGCTGTGCCATTAAAATGCACAATTTTCAATCTTCTTGTATCTTTGTATTTATGAAAAATAAAAAATTAGTAGTACACATTTTGATATGAGAGGAATACATTCTTTTTTATTGTTTCATTTTCTCATTTTTTATTTTAAAGAGAGAACAAAAACAAAATAACAAAAAGAATGACAAAGCCAAAACAACACAAAAACAATTTTAAGATGACAGGAAATTAACAATGTTTGTTATATTACATATTTTTATCTTCAAATTGGTTATTCAGATAACCATATACAGACATATGAGACTGATCAAACTAATAAATATTAACTATTCATTTGAATAAACCAAGAGAAATTAATGGTACAATTATCTTAGCTATCTTATGCACAAACAGACAGACAGAAACACACACACACACACGCACGCACGCAGGCACGCACGCACACACATATTTTCCTTCCTTCTTTTTCTCTTTCAGTCGTTCTTTTCTTTTGAGAAGTTTCTTTCCTTTTCACAATATCTATTGTGCTTTTCAGATGTTATCTGCTCTTTCAGGTTCTTACACCAGGGAGGCAATACAATGTTTACACGTGTGAGTGATTTATTTCACTTATGAGTGTGGTCTCTAGTGGCATCCATTTACCTGCAAAAGCAAGTTTATCTTTCTTTATAGCTCAATAATATGCCATTGTATAAAATTACATCTGTTTTAGACATTTCTCAGCTGATGGACATTTGGATTGTTTCCATAATTTAGCTATTACAAATTGTGCTACTGTAAATATGGGTGCACATATAACACTGTGGGATAAGGTTTTTAATTCTTTTGGGAAAATATGCAGAAGGGGAATAGCTGGGTTGAATGGGACCCCAACCCTAATTTATTGAGGAATCTCCAGACTGCTTTCCACAGTGGTTGCACCAGTCTACACTTCCACCAAGAGTGGAGACATGTTCCTTTCCTCCCACAGCCCCTCCAGCATTGTTATTGGTTCATTTCTTGCTGATAGCCCAAGATGCATACATTCTTGTGGAGAGTTGGTGCACGTACCTGCAGCATGGCGATGCTTTTTACTTCCTTTGCTCCTTTTGTCCCTGCCTTTTCCCCAATCCCAAAATCAGCATCACATCTGCAGCAAATCTGCCCTCATGTTTCTCATAACAAATCTTTTATGTTGCTGTTTAAGTTATTTATACTTTTGGTTCCTCAAAAAGGAAAAACAATGCGGTATTTAACAATTTATTTTTGATTTAGTTCACTTAAAATTATGTCCTCGAAGTGCATCCAAATCCTATAAATAACTGATGATCTGCTTACTGTGGAATAGTGCTTGATTGTGTGTGTTCAAGCTTCTGAGATTTAGATACTGTGACTGGTACTGCTGTAACCAAGAGTGTACAGACACCACTGCCCTGTGATGCTACTAACTCATTTGGGAGGGGCAGTGCTGGGTCATATGGAATTTCTGTTTCTTAGGTATTTGGGGGGGAATCTCTACATACTCATTTCCATAGTGCTTGTATTAGTTTATATTTCCACCAAAAATGTAGCAGTTTTCCTTCTGCCAAACTCACCAGTTATTTGCCCTTCTCAGTTGATAATGATACTCGTGCTCTCTGGTATAAAACAAAATCTCGATGTTGTTTTTTGATTTGCATTTCTCTAATGGCCAAAGGAGCTGAACATATTGCATGTACTTATTGTTTATTTGTACTTCACTATTCAAAAGATTTGTGTACTTTTATAGAATGGAATATTACTCAGCTGTAAAAAAGATAAACTGAGGGCTTTTATAGGTAAATGGTGACAATGGTAAATGCCACACTGATAAGTGAAATAAATCAGACATGCATGTGTAAGCAATGTATTGTCTCACTAGTGTAAGAACCTGAAAGTGTGAATAAAAACTAGGAGATATGATAGACATTGTGAAATGAAAGGAAAATCCTGAAAAATAAGGGGCAACTGGGGTGAGAGCAAGGAGAAGGAAAAGAAGGGGACGTTATATATGTACGTATATGCATGATAGCTAAAAGCTCTGCTGCTCTTTTCTATTGCTTTACTGAAAGGAACAGTTAATGATTACTGGTTTGGTCATTATTGCACGTCTCTATTTGCTTTCCTGAAAAAACACTTTGAAGATATCCATATGTAATACAACAACCATTGTTAATTTCCTACCACTTTGGCTGTACTTATGTATTATTTGTATTATTCTTATGCAATTTTGTAAATGGATGTCTGTTTGTTAATGTTTTCTTCCTTTATTTTTAAAATAAAAAATATGTAAAACGACCTGAAGCATTTCTTCTAGGAGTTTCATTTTATTTTTGCATTTGAAACTTTAATACTTTCTTGGTTGATATTTAAAAACTAGTGAAATCTGGAGACCTAGTTTCTTGATTCAGCACAGATATTCTGTTTGAGAAAAAGAGGAAGCTCAACAGTTGAGCAATGCCTACACCCAGGACTATGGCCTTAGAAATCTTGAGAGCTTCAGGAAAGGAACTGTGAAGGAAATTGTTTAAGCAACAATTAGCATGGTGGGTAGAGTTGTAACTTTCTCCCTATCATCATATAGATGTCAGAAAACTGAACTCAGAAGTAGAGACTTGAGTGTTGATTGACAAGACCAGATTAAACCATCAGCTGAGTAATCAGACTGAAACCTCACTGCACTGATCTCAAGAAAATATGGAAGGAGAAGAAGATGGAGCATAGAAATTGCTGGGAAGACTTTTCTCAATAAATGGAGAAGCAATAAATAGATAAAAAGTCCGGAGAGGATGTTTGTTTTTATTTAGGAGAAATTCATGTACATTTAGAGGCAATATATTTGCCTTTGTAGTTAATCTTCTGGTACTGCTTGAGGAGATCTATAAGCTACAACAGACTAGGAAAACTGAAGATGAATAGGACCCTATCACATGCCATCGGGATACTTTCACTTGGGAAAAAATCAAAAAGATTCTTCAGTTTTCAAGGTCTTCAGTTCTCTGAACAGATCGATAGCGTCGAGCAAGCAATAGAATGAAAACAGATCCTAGGGAATATATTTTGAGAGCACTTCCGTGTTATGAATATTATTGGGATGAGAAGTATTTACAGTTATTACATAAATATTAAATGGCTGTATCCAGCTGATATATTGATAAATTTTTTCTCAAAGAAAAAGCATATCAGGAGAGATAAATTACACAAGCATTTGACAAGAAGGGAAGAAGAGAAGGAACAACTTTTTCATATGTCCTAAACAGAATCTTTGTGTGGGGAAAAAAATAACCTCCTATCACATATGCCCAGGTGGTTTATGCACCTGCAGTAGGAAGATGGGAAACGTCACAAGGACAGGGACAAAGGACACTAAGCAAATCTTGCCTGCATGTGTTGATCCCTTCTAGACTTGAAAGTATTGAAATATTTCATTTATGGAAATCTCTGAGCAGGCTACATGTACTTGGTAAGTATGATGTCGCTATGACACAGTACAGGGACTTCATTTTAATAAATTTCTTATTCCTCTATGATGATTGAGGAAAACTATCTCTGTAACAAACACTTTCATCCCATTGATAAAATCATCTTATTTACATCAGGAGACACAGCATCTGATACTTGGTCAGTCTTACTCCCAGTGGTATAAAACTTTACTAATGCCAGAAGACTACATATATTTACTATCATTGTACAGCATGAAAAATGGGAGAGCACTGAAAACACATGAATACGTGCAAAACCCAAAATCAAGATGGAACCTTTGATGTGCACTGAAGAAAATAATACCCAAACATAGGGAATGTTGCTCAGTGCAAGAGCAATTGCCCAATGTGAGTGAGGCCCAGTGCTCAGCACCACAAAATTACCATTATCATTATTTCAATAACAACATACATAGACTCATTACCATCACACTTGATTAAGGACCAAGAAATAATAAACAAAGAAACAATACAAATTTTAAGACATACCTAAGCGATAGTGACCCATTGCTTCTTTTCTTTTCTTTGATTTTCTCTGCTTTTTGCTTTGCTTTGCTTTGCTTTGCTTTGCTTTGCTTTGCTTGAGACAAGATCTCACTCAGTTGCCCAGGCTAGCCTCAAAACTCTGATAATCCTGTCTCAGCCATTTGAGGAGCTACGATTATAGGAATGTGCCACTGCAGTTAGCTAATTGAATATATATATATATATATATATATATATATATATATATATACATATATCTGTGAAATAGGGATTGTTTGATCAGTAGGTATAATACTGATAATCAAACATTTCTTGCATTCCTCTGATTTACATTTATCAGGATGTATGAAATTGTTTGCTGGAATCATCCAAATAATCTGAGGTGAGCTACTTCCCTGGAAAGGTCACTGATTCACATAAGAACCGTTCAGCCTCTTATCATGGAAAGTCATACATCCCAGTGTTTTTCCTTTTTTTTTTTTTTATACATCCCAGTGACAGAAATTTGAAAATGGAAGTTTCATTTCAATAGCAAATCATTCAACTCATGACACACCCATCTCGCCCAAGACACCTCCTGCTGCAATCAACTAGTTGGTCCATGAAATGCAAATACTATGAAAAGACTTCTCATATAGGGCTGAATAAAACATTAATCCCCCACACCCTACAGTCCCTACTTCTGATGTGCTGGTAAAAATGATAACTCTCTTCATTTAATCATTATATTAGAGTTAGGGTTTCTTTCATTTGAGATCTGACACCATCTTTTTACTCAAAAAGTCCCATAACCTCAAAACCCTCTCAGTCAACTGAGACCCTGTAGTAATATAAATTTTATAACTAATGACATTAAGTAGAGTCAATGCTATTACAACATCATAAGGATGCTGTTTGGGAGAAAAAGCTCAGTAATTACATAATTGAGTATAAAAGGTCAGTTCCTTTCCATACAGTGAGTTATATGTGGCATGCAATCTTCCTGCTCCTAAATATAAGAATAGATAAAATCAAGTCTCAAAGTACTAACTTGACCATCCTTATAACTTACCCTTCAGGATCTATCTGCTACAGATTTCCTTCTTCTGAGACAGAAACATAAAATTTCTTTAACACAGAATCACCACCCGCTGTGGTGCTGCTTCAGTGGAGGCGGATCAATGCAATGGAATCTAAACACGTATTTCAGAAACTACATTGCTTGACAAAAGTGAAAGTCAGTTTCTACATCCAGTTGGACACATACAGCCAAAATATGACCTAGAATTTTTGGAAGGATTTATGATGTAAGGTGCAGAGGCACTCTAACTTGTCAGTATTTCTGTCATACTAACTTATATTACAAACTCAAACCCAAAGTTAAGACACAATCAAAGAAAAGATGTCCGCCTAAAGAGGTGCACCAAAACTCCTTGCATTTCTCTGTTTCTCAAACTGTAGATAAAAGGGTTAAGCATCTGAGGGATCACAGTGTACATCATTGAAGCCACTACATTCTTAGTGGAAGAGTCACTGATAGCAGAACTCATGTAGACTCCAAAAATCATGCCATAGAACAAGGACAGCACTGAGAGGTGGGATCCACAGGTGGAAAATGCTTTCTACCTTCTACCTCCTGAAGGAATCTTCAAAATTGAGGAGATAATTTGAGTAAAAGAGAAAATACTCCCCAAAACAGAAGACCAGCAAATAGACTGGTCACCAAATACACCAGAAGGTTATTGATGAAGGTGTCAGAGCAGCAGAGTTTGATGACCCGAACAAGTTCGCAGAAGAAGTGTGGGATCTCCAGGTCTGTGCAGAAGGACAGGCGCAGCGCCAGCAGAGTGTGGAGCAGAGCATTCACCGTGGTAATGCACACCGAGGGGAGAGCCAGCAGGACACACAGGTGTTGGTTTAAGACGTTTTGTAGATGTATGGACCCATATACAGACATGCAAATTTAGTCAGACAGTTGATCCTCTCAACAACAGAAAAAAAAAAAGACAAAAAAACCCACAAGAACCAAAAATCCAAAGACAAGAAAGAAAACAGGCATACATCAACAACAGCAACAACATCAACAACAACAACAA
>PVLD010034769.1:0-12380 GCA_004027595.1 Dinomys branickii | reverse complement strand
GGGAGTCGCCGGAGAGCTGCGCCGGCTCGGGAGGCAGGAGGGATCGAGCTGTCTGTATTCTCGGGGCGCTAGGACCCAGCAAATCTTTCTCTCCGCTCCCGGCGCTTGGGGCCCTCCGCGCGGCCCGCCCGACACGCGCGAAACGTGGGATTGCCGGGCGTCTCCGCCGCTAACAAGCCGATCTCTGTTGGGAGTCGCCGGGGGGCTGCACCGGCTCGGGAGGCGGGAGGGACCGAGGCGGCCGCGCTCCCACGGCGCTTGGACCGAGCCAAGCTTTCTCCCCGCGCGGATCGTCCCTGGCTCCCAGAGTCTGGGGCTTTCCCACGTCTCGCCCCGGCAACCTGGTCCGCCCTACCACATCTCCCCCGGCATCTCAGAGAAATACGCCCAGTTTAAACTTCCCAGCCGAGGTCCCGGCATTCACGCTCGCCAAGTCTGTCTCGAGCTGGTGGTGTTTATTAAGGAGGTTCGCTCCCTTGCTGCTCACCTGGTCGCCATCTTCCCCGGACGATGGAGATTGTTTTCTGACCAGTCATGCTGTTCTACTGTCTGGACATGAGATGCTCATCTGCCTGAGGCTAATGTGGCACTTTTCCCAGTTCATAATTAGCACTAATTTCATTATTGTAACAATAATAATAATGATAATTATTACAGGATTTTTGAGACAGGGTCTCTCTATGTAATGCAGGCTAAGTGTGAACTCATTCTATATCCCAGGCTGGCTCCAACTCACAGTGATCCTCCTGCCTCAGCTTGTGCTGGGATAACAGGTGTGCACCCCCACATCTGGCTATTGTTATTGTTACTATGGAGACAGGGTCTCCCTATGTTGCTCAGGCTGGTCTTTTTTGTTTTTCTTTTAGAGTAGCAAGAATTTCTTGAGAGAAAGATGGCTTTTTTTTTTTTAAACATTTTCTTTGGTTTTTTTTTGGTTTTTTTTTTTTTGGCGGTACTGGGGATTGAACTCAGGACCCTGCGTTTGCTAGGCAGGCGCTTATTTCACTGAGCTATATCCCCAGCTCAAGATGTCTTCTGTTTAAGAGAGACAGAAGGGTTCCCAGAAAGTGCATTGCCCCCAGGCTGATCTTGAACTTCTTCATTTAAAAACTTTTTTTTTATTAGTTCATGTTTGTGATACATGATTACATTTATCATGGGGAGTTTCTTTTTTTTTTTTTTTTGTCTTTTTGAGAGAGGGTCTCACTATGCAGTTCAGGCTGGCCTTCAGCTCACTTTGTAGTCCAGGCTGGTCTAGAATTTGCAAGGGTCCTCCTGCCTCAGCCTCCCAAGTGCTAGGACTACAGGTGTGTGCCACCACGCCTGGCTGACTTAGTTTGTGGGTTTTTTGTTTTTTTTGGTACCAGGAATTAAACTCAGGACGTTGTGTTTGCCAGCGGGTGCTTGTGCCGCTGAGCTGCACCCCAGCCCCCTCTCGTTTGGAAGAGCTGTGAACAAGATCTGCCTGTTTCCTGCTACCTACCCTTTATTTTTCTCTTCACTTACACTTTGGGTTTCTCACACAAGAGAAAACATGTGACGTTTACACTTGTGTGTCTGATTTATTTTGCTGAACGTTACAGTCTCAGGGCAGTCCTGAAGTTGTGGGCTCAAGTTCCCCCTCCTGGCCGAACAGGTAGCTGAGACCCAATTTCAGCTTTGGCTCCCTTCACCCATGACTGAGGGAGGGTGCAGAGCCCAAGAGCTGAAAGGAGACACTCATGGACCAGGTGCTGTCAGAGACACGAAGTGCTCACCCTCCTGGGACGGACCCCACTGAGCAGCCAGGAGCCGTCACTGGTGCCTCCCACAGGTACTTACAGTGGCTCAGAGACTGACAAGTTGACCTGCCAGGGAGGTGCACAAGTCCTGTGAGGAAAACAGACAGGCAGGCCTGTCAGTCCTCAGTGGTAACTCAGAGCCTGGAAGACTAGGGATCAGGGAGAGCAGGGCTCAGAGGCCGCGGGCACATGGGGCTTGATGGAGGAAAAATCCTTGAGAATAGAAGCACGGTGTTCTGGAGTTTTGGTTCCACTTTTCTTTATTTTACCTTTTTAAAAAATTAGGTAAAACCAAAAATCACATGTCTATCTCTAATTTATTTTTTAATATGTATATTTTAAGGATCATTTTATGTAGAATTCTGCAATTATGAATAATAGAAGAATTGTAGTAATGCTTATAATAACACTGTTCCCATAATTCAACATGTATTAGTGATCCTCGCAGCAGCCTTTCAATAAAACATTAATAATATTGGTGTGTATGTAGTTCAGGTTGGCCTTGAACTCATGGTGATCCTCCTGTCTCATCCTCCAGCCCTTCTGGGGCTACAAGTATAGACAGCCATATCTGATGATTTTTTTGTTTTGTTTTCAAGACAAGTTTGTGTTTTTTTGGTGAGAACTAAAATTGTATTTAACATGTTAATTTTGTTGTTTTTGTATCAGGAATTGAACTCAGGACCTTGGGCTTGCCAGGCAGGCACCTGTGCCACTGAGCTATATCCCCGGCATTTTATTTTTATTTTGGTACTAGGAATCGAACTCAGCACCTTGTGCTTGTGAGGCAGGCACTTATACCACTGAGCTATATCCCCAGCCCAACATTTTTATTTTAGACTGCAAAAGCAAACAAACAAAAACGTGGAAGAGGCTCATAAAATGATGTAAAATCGTCCTTTCTGGGAAAGCAGAAGTTAGACCCTACTAAAAAGAAAAGATGCTTAGAGCTGGGCATGGTGGCACACCTCTATAATCCCAGCATTCAGGAGGCTGAGGCAGGAGAATCAGTAACAAGAGACCAGTCTGAGCTACAAAAGGAGCTCAAGCCCAGCCTGAACTGCATAGTGAGACCCAATCTCAAAAAGACCAAAAAAAGGGAGGATTAAGAGAAAGATGGAACAAACATTTGAAAAAAATGAATACTTTAAAAATTGTGTCCTCAAAGGCCTCATAGCTTCTCAACAAGAACAATGTAGAAACAGGAAAAAGTGTAAAAACAATGTGAAGAATGAAATGGAGGTGTCATCGTGATGGCTTTGTGGAAAGCTACCTATATCCAGGAATAAAGCTGTATCACGTCCGAGCTGTGTTAATGGCAGGGAGTGGTGCCGTATTTTTTATTTATTTATTTTTTGTCTTTTTGAGACAGGGTCTCGCTATGCAGTTCAGGCTGGCCTTGAGCTCACTTTGTAGCCCAGGCTGGTCTCGACCTCCCAGTAATCCTCCTGCCTCAGGCTCCCCAGTGCTAGGATTACAGGCCTGCTCCACCATGCCCGGCCACTTTATTTTTTACAAACCATGTTTAATATTTAATGAAAATAATGTATCAACAAGGTAGAAGCTGGGCATAGTGGCACATGGCTATAATTTTAGAATTCTGGGAGGCTGAGGAGGGAAGCCTTGAATTTGAACCCAGTCTGGGCTATTTAGCTATTCAGTTTTGTTTTTTGTTTTTTTGTCTTTTTGAGGCAGGGTTTCGCTATGCAGTTCAGGTTGGCCTTCAGCTCACTTTGTAGCCCAGGCTAGTCTCAGACTCGCAAAGATCCTCCTGCCTCAGCCTCCCAAATGCTGGGATTACAAGCATGCACCACCACACCTGGCTTTATTTAGCCATTTAGTAAGACCCTAACTCAAAATAAAAAATGAAGAGGGCTAGGGATGTAGTTCAGTGCAAAGACTCTGGGCTTAATTCTTAGCACCAAAACCAAAATAAAACCACAAAGGCAAAACAAAACTGGGCAGGGAGCCTATAGTGAGTCTCCTTGATAGCCTAACAAAGCCTGAACTCTGTGTGTGTGTGTGTGTGTGTGTGTGTGTTTTAGAACACGGTTCTCAATAACAGCACTAAAAGCCTGGCATGACGCCTGTAAACACAGCACTTGAGTGGCTGAGGCAGAAAGATCACCATGAGTTGGAGGCCAGTTTGAACTACATAGTGAGGCCTTGTCTCAAAACAACAACAAAAAAACCCCCCAAAAACCCCAAGCCAAAAAGCACTACTGACATTTGGAGTCCGATGATTGTTTGTTGTACAGGGCTGTTCTGTGCACTGTAAGACTCAGCGGTACCCTTAGCCCCTGCCCGTACCCCTAGATCACAGCGCACTCACCTGGTTGTGACAGTAAAATACCTCCAGGTGTAGCTACTTCCTCTTCCGGGGCCAAATTATCTTCAGTTGGAGGTGAGTTATTTCAGAGGGTTATTTCAGTTACTTAAGAGGGTACTTTTCTCCCCTCCCCTCCTCTCCTCTCCCCTCCCCTTCCCTTCCCTTCCTTTTTCTTTCTCCCTTCTTTCCTCCCTCCCTCTCCCTCCCTCTCTCTCTCTCTCTTTGAGACAGGATTTTGCTGTGCAGTTCAGGCTGGCCTTTAACTCACTTACATAGCCTAGGTTGGCCTCAAACTCACAGCAATCCTCCTGCCTCAACCTCCCAAGTGCTGGGATTACAGGCACGCGCAACCACACCTGGCTGCTTTTTCTAAAGAGAGGTTTATTTTCTTGTTAAAATTGTTCATCAGAACAAAACAACCGATTTTGTTGTCTGCCTAATCTCCCAATTCAGCTGCCGCTCACCGGCTGTGCGCCACGCTCCCAGCACCATGCTAGAGGGAAACGCGGTGTTCATATATACGCGGGTTAACAGTACCGTTCGGTGACAGCAGGGAGGATTTCTTTCCTTCTTCCCTTCCTCCCTTGGCAGCAAGGCCGGACCGAGCCCAGAGCCATGCACACGTCAGGCAAGCGCTCTGCCACCGGCTGTGCCCGTGGCCGGGTACGGAGGCTCGCTTCATCTCCTGAGCCGCTTGCTATTTCAGTTTTCCTGCTGAAATTCGGAAGGCACTAAAAGCCTATTTAGCGTTGGAGGAAAAGGCAGGTATTTGTTCTGGCGCAGCAGCGCGGTGTTCCTGACTTCCTCCAGGGGAAGTCGCGGGCTGGGTGTGACGCACGGCCTCAAACTCGCGCTCCTCCGCTCCTCCTGCATTAGCTGGGGTTCTCGGCCTGCGCCCCCACGCCCGGCCCGGAGCTTTGGTCCTGCGCGTGGAGTCCCCGGCTCCCAAGGGCTGGGGAGCCCCACCCCAGCTCCTGCCCTGACTGCGGCGGCCCCTTCCCCACCCTCGCAGGGCAGCTTCCAGGTGCGGGTGCTGCCTTCGCCTCTGCCTCCCCCACCGCAGATGCCAGGAGCGCCGACCCGCCTGGCCCGTCCCAGCCGCCGGCCTGGCACGCGTGCGGGTGTGCGAGGTGCAGGACGGCGAGGTGGGGCGTCCCAGGGAGCCAGCCGCGCCCAAGGTCCTTACTAGCCGGGTGCGGCCAGTTGGGTGCAGAGTGCGCCAGCGGGTGCCAGGCCGCGGGTGCCAGGCCACGGCTGCGGAGCGAGGGCGTCGCCAGCGCCCGGGAAACACGGAGGAGCCGGGCGAGCTCCCTGGAGTCCGCGCGCTTCGGGAGGCCCCGCACCCTCCTGCGCTGATGCTTTTCCTTCGCTGGGCTCTGAAGCGGAGGCACACCGGCGGTCCGGCGGAGCTGCGGTCTTCCAAACTGCCGCAAGATGGGAGTATTCTAAAAGTCTACTGATACTCTGATCGTTAGTCCTGCGGGTCGGCATCCTGATGTCCAATGGCAGTGGGACCCTGGGGCTCCGAAGAGCAGACCTCACTCTGTTTCTGTTGCGGGAAGTCTCGCTGGCGGTGGGAAGGCTGCAGGGAAATGAATACGAAGGGGGTGTTCATTTGGTCTCAAAAAAGACCAAAAAAAAAAAAAAAAAACAGATACGAAGGGGAGGATCCATAGCTGCCACAATAGTGCCCGCGCGCATGCCTTTTACCACTGAGCCACAGGCTCAGGGAGTTACATGCAGCCTTGAATAGAAGCTTATAATGGAAAATGGAAAAAAATAGTGGAACAAAATTCAACTTTTTATTTTATTTATATATATATTTTTTGAGACAGGATCTCGCTGTGCAGTACAGGCTGGCCTTGAGCTCAATTTGTAGCCCAGACTGGTCTCAAACTCACAACGATCCTCCTGCCTCAGCCTCCTGAGTGCTAGAACTACAGGAGTGTGCCACCACGCCTGACTTCAAACATTCAACTTGCTTTTGTTTTTGTTTTTTTCTTGAGGTTAGGGATTCAATCTGGGGCCAGAAGGGGCATCGCGGGGCTGTATCTCCAGCCACAATACACAGTGTATTGAATGTTTCTAAGGCTCTCAAACTTGAAGCCTGCTTGTGAGTCAACATTGTGTTGACGTTTGGCTCCCAAGCAGACAGGGAAAGCTCAGCAGTGTGTGGTACCTATTGCGGGCTGCTGCTGTGGCACATTCTGTAGTCTCTGGACTCTCAGGCAAACAACGGGTACATTTCAAAGTGTGGAAGCCATATGTGGTGGCCCATACCTGTACTCCCAGCCTGGGGAGACTGCGGCAAAGAGGGTCACAAGCTCAAGCCCACCCTGGGCATCTTAGTGATTTAGTGAGATCTGCCTCAAAAATAAAATACAAAACAGGCTGAGGAAATAGCTCAGTGGTAGAATATTCCTGGGTTCAATCTCCAGTACAATAAATAAGTAAAGTATCCTGGGACAGAATTTCAAGCTGCAATTGATGTAATATGTCAAGGTAGAGAAGATTAAAGACCTAACGGGTGCCTGGTTTGGTGGTATATGCCTGTGATCCCAACACATGGGAGGCTGAGACAGGAGAGTGACTGCAAGTTTAAGGCCAATCTGTGCTATATAGTGAGCTCAAGCCCAACCTGAACTACATAGTGAGACTTGGTCTCAAAAAAACCAAAACCAAACAAACCTCAACTCTGTCACAGGAAGCAAGGTCAGAGGAAGAGAGCAGACAGGCTTAGGCAGCGGAAGAACTGGCGAGCATGGCAGGTTTCTGCAGCCTAGAAGGCACAACCAGAAAGGCCAGTGAAGGCGTGTGTATGTCCCTCCACACACCACTTGGCTCTGTGATTGCAGACTGCACACCCAGAGGCTGAAGTGGCCCCACTTGGCATCAGGGGTTATCTCTGCAGGCCGGCAGGCCGGGTTGCACAGGGAGCGTCGGCAGCCCATGGAGTCACACTGTAGTGTCACTGCCTTGGGGGCCTGGATCTCTTGCAGCGCCCCTAACTCTTCTGCTTGGGGACGCTTCTTCTTAGACGTCCAAGCCTGTGCTGTGGCGTATGGCAGGTTGCTGGTATTGGGGGGATAAATCCAATTTTATTTGTTTCTTTTGTTTTTGTTTTTTTCCAATTTTATTTGTTTTTAAATGTGGGAGTCAGTGATCTCTCCGTGGTTCCCAGAAGACAATGGCGAGAGGATACAGAAAATAAAAAGATGATAGCCGGGGTCAGGCAGAGTCACCTCTCTCGCATGATGAGCACGAGGACTGACTCCAACAGTAGGGATGTTTATTTTATACACTCGCGAAGTAGTGACTAAGTAACACTAAGACCCTAACTGTCCAAGCAGGAAACCTTTATCAATACTGAGGGGGCTTGACCACCTGAGGCACTTTGGATCTGTCCCACCCTCAGACACAGGACCAGCAACCAAACTCCAGCCACTTCTAGCACTTAAAGCCCATATTGTTTTTAACATGTATTTTTAAAAATTAAAAACCTACAGAAAGTTTCCAGTCAATATCCATGTACCATACTTCTAGATTCACTGCTTGTCACTTTCACACTAACCAAGCTTCCCACCCCTAACATGGGTTTTGCGATGATCTCCAGGCTGTACTCAAACTTCTGGGTTCAAGGGATCCTTCCTGCCTCAGCCTCCCAAGTACTGGGACTAGAGGCTTGCTACTGCAAGGCTGTAAGCTGACCCCTTTCTTCTTCCTCTTCCTCCTCTTTTTTTCTGAGGTTGGGGTTGAACCCAAAGCCTCATGCATACTAGGGAAAGGCTTCACTCCTAAGCTATATCCACAGCCCATTTAAAATTTTTATTTTGGGACAGTATCTTCTCTGGTTGTCCAGGCTGGCTTTGAAATTGCAATCCTCCTGCTTCAGCCTCCCTAGTGCTAGGATTACAGGTATGTGCCACCATACCTGATTTGAGCATATAACTGTTTTTCTTTTTGTTTGTTTTTTGTCTTTTTGAGACTGGGTCTCTGTGTAGTTCAGGCCGGCCTTGAGTTCACTTTGTAGCCCAGGGTGGTCTCAAACTCGCAATGATCCTCCTTCCTCAGCCTCCTGAGTGCTTGGATTACAGGCATGAGCCACCATGCCCAGCACTAGCATATAAGTTTGAATAATAATAAACTGGTCTGTTACCTAATAGTAATTATTGTCCAAGGAAATCTGATCTACGTTTCTTTAATCTCAATAACCTTTCATTTCTACTTAAGAAACTGGATGAAGACATGCATCAAAAAATTGCAAGGGAAATGAACCTCTCTGAAACGGCTTTTATCCGAAAACTGCACCCAACGGACAACTTTACACAAAGTAAATATGCATTTTATAATCTAGTCTTTTTTTTTTTTTTAGTAGGAAAATTTACTGGAGACTAGGAATAGGGAACAGGGAGAGGCAGGAGGGGCCCAAGTGCATGGGTTGCCCCGTCCAGTCTGAAAGCCTCCGGAAGTTACTTTTAGGAGGGGGAAGGGTACTTAAGGCAAGTGCTTTTTTATGATTTGCGAGCAGGTAGCAGGTAGTGTATGTTCCAGCTGTCCCGGGGGTGCAGTGGTTTAGCTGTGTACCCCCAGATTCATGGGTTGCACAGAGCGGGGAAGTGAGGGCTGGTGGAAGACAATGGCTTTATGTCTTTGCTCTGAAAGGGAGTTTGTTAGCTCGAGAGCGGACTTCTTACAGACACGAGTTTAGCCCTGCCTTGCTCACCTGCTCAGGCAAAGAAGTGCCCTCCTCTTCCTCTTCCTTTTCCTCCATTTTTTGTCTTTTTGAGACAGGGTCTCGCTGTGCAGTTCAGGCTGGCCTTGAGTTCACTTTGTAGCCCAGGCTGGCCTCAAACTTGGAACAATCCTCCTGCCTCAGCCTCCTGAGTGCTGGTTTTGATTGTTTTTTGAGACAGGATCTCAATGTGGATTCTAGGCTGTCCTCAAACTCATATTGACCTTCCTGCCTCAGCCTCTCAAGTGCTGGGGTTACAGGCATGTGCCATACACCCAGTTAAATTTCTATTCTTCAATTACCTGGTCTGTGGCGTGCTGTTATAGCAATGTAAAACGGGCTAGAGGGTGTTGAGAACCTTGAAAACTTCAGCTCCAGGCCCAGTGCCAGGGAGCCTGGGACACTGGTCTCGTCCACGTGCACCCTTTCCCATCACCTTTCAGTGGCAATCAGGCAACGGGAAGACAGTGTTCGGGGAGGAGAGGAGAGGAGAGCATCGCACCCTCTGTCTGCACTGGGCTGACCACATCTCTCCGCCTTTGCCTCCCAAGGCTCCTGCTTCGGACTGAGGTGGTTCACACCGACGAGTGAGGTCCCGCTCTGCGGCCACGCCACTCTGGCTTCTGCAGCTGTGCTGTTTTACAAAATCAGTAAGATGAACTTCTTCAATGAACCCATCACTTAGCAATAGCAAATATTAGAGAATTCTAATTCACTCTTAAATTTCATTAGTACGTGATCTCAGTATGTAATGATGGCACTCCTAGGGGGTGGGGCTGTGCACGTGACAGGCCTTCATTCACTTCCTCTTGTCTCCCTCCCCAATCTGGGTGCACACAGAGCCCACTTCTGAGCTCCAGCTGGGAGGAGCTGTGCAGCTGTAAATGTGGGAATGGGAGTATCCCTGTGATATGATGTCTCGAGCTCTTTGGGGAAGATACCTAGAGGGGGAATAGTTGGGTCAAGTGGAATTTCTATTTTTAGTTTTTTTGTTCGTTTTTTGGGGTTTGTTTTTTTCTTTTTTGTCTTTTTGAGACATGCAGGCTGGGCACTTCAGGCTGGGCTTGAGCTCAATTTGTAGCCCAGGCTGGCCTTGAACTTGCAAGGATCCTCCTGCCTCCGCCTCCCAAGTGCTGGGATTATAGGTGTGCACCACCACGCCCGGCTCCTTATTTTTAGTTTTGTGAGGAATCTCCATATTGATTTCCCTAGTGCTTGTTCTAATTCACACTCCACCAGGAGTGTAAAGGGTTCCTTTTTCCCCAGAACCTCGCCAGAGCTTATTATTGGTTGACTTCTTGATGATAGCCATTCTTTGAAGAGTATTTTACAGAAACATGATGGGAGAATAAAGGATTAGTTTATACATTGTTGTTTTCACTAAAAATGTTACACATACTGAGATCAAATAACTGGTCAAAGTGTATCTGTTCCATGGAAGGGTATTAGAGCAGCCTGTGTGGAATTTCAGTCAAATTCTTACCTGTAGCTTGGCTTCCTCAAGAGAACCTGGCTTGCCCCTGCTGTGCAGGCCCCACATGTGTGCTCACCTGTGGTCGTGTCTTAGACTGACAGTGTCTGTAACTCCATAGTTACTGTGGTAGATACTTCAAAGTCTGCTGAGAAAACACGGAGACAGTTGCACATAGTCGGTTTAATTAACAACCTCGGTCCACAGAGGAGGAAGCATGGGTGGAAGGAGGTGAGGCGAGGAGCACAGGGCCCGGGGTAAGCGGCTGGGAGCCGAGGTACGGGACCTTCCAGGGCAATGCCAAGTCTGCCAGCGTGTCCGTAGTCCCCAAGGTCGACCCGCGCGAGGGTTTTCTCCCCCTTGGACCCTGGAAACCCAGAGCAGGGCCCCCACGGTAGCAGAAGACAGCACTTTCAGAAACCGAGTGCACATATCACAAAGCCCATGTTCCCGCTCTTGGCAGAGAACACGAGCAGCACCCTCACCTTCGCCACCCTGAGCGGGGAGCTGAAGGCCAGCAGGGCCGAAGGCAGCAGCATCACCCTGGACCTGCCTCTCTACCACACGCAGCCACAGGTCAGCACTCGCTCATGACGGCCCCGCTGTGCACAGCCCGCCGCTTGCCTGTCTTACAGTGATTTCATCTCTTTTCTCTCCTAGGACGTCTGTGAAGTGGAGAATTTGATAAAGGTTGGTGAAAAGACTCAAGCCTGAGCCTGTGGGGTTTGGTCATTGCTTAGCGTTTGAACACAAAGGTTTGACGTGCTGTGCACCACGGAGATAAGCCGCCTGCCACTCTCCATGCTCCAGCCAAGCCCAGCGCACACTGCACAGGGTGCCAGCTGTAATTTCAATATTTAGCCCTTGGCGAGATGGCTGACCCCTTTTCCTGGTCTGGGACCGAGGGGTCTTGTACAGCCCCCTCTGTTGTGTGCGAGGAATGGGCTGGGGATTTAGCTCAGTGGCATAAGCATCTGCCTAGCAGGCTCGAGGTCCTGAGTTGGAGCCCCGGTGCCGCAAAAACAAAAAACAAAAAACAAACAAACAAAAGAAAACACTGTTGTGTGCGAGGCCCTGGCACCACCAAGAAAACACACCCTTGTGAGCCTCTTCAGTGGTTTGTGGGTTTGTGCAGAGAGAAGCCGCCGGCCCCCGAGGGAGGAAGATCAAAAGGAGGCAGGAGGGAGAGAGGACATCATCTGCGGAGACCACCGCGGATGAAGAAGGGCTGCTGGCTTCTGTCCATTTCTAGCTGGCAGAAGAGACATAGGCCCAGGGCTCAGCCATGCAGGTTCAGGGAGGAGAGCTGAGGGTTTCTGGTAGAAAAGCTCAGTCCATGAAATTGGAACAGAGTGGAGGGAAGAACGGAGACTGCCTGACAGCCGTGGGTGATCCCAGTTTCTGTGGCAGAGGGTGGGATGGAGGTGGGAGGGCTGTGCTTTGACAGAGGAGACCAGAGAAGTGTGAGTTCCTCCCAGAGCAGGTGAGATAACTGGCCTGGCCCCCTCATGGGGCCTGTCTGGCTGCAGGTCTTAATAATAGTGATACTAAGGCTGGGCATGGTTGTGTACACCTGTAGTCCCAGCACTTGGGAGGCTGAGGCAGGAGGATTGACTCAAGTTCAAGGCCAACCTGGGCTACATAGCAAGTACAAGATCAGCTTGAACTACATAGTGAAGACCCTGTCTCAAAAAAAAAAAGTTATAATAATAGAGAACATTTTGAGAATCCCCTAGCATGTCTCTCATGTTATCACGTTTAATGCTCAGCGTCACCACTGAGGCGGGTGCTACAGCTGTCCTACACCAGGCCTGGAGAGCAGAGCAGCCCCAGGTGCCCAGGTGCTCAGTGTGCAGAGAAGGGAGGACAGGGCAGGGGCTCTGAGGAGAAAAAGGCAGATCTGTGAAGTGGTCTCCCGTGGGTCCGTGGAGTTTCTTTCTTTTTTTTTATTGCGGTACCACAGATGGAACTCAGAACCTTGCGCTTGCCAGGCAGGTGCTTACTCCACTGAGCTATATCCCCAGCCCCCACGAAGTTTCTTAGTGAATTTTCTTTTTTCTATTTTTG
>PVLD010034768.1:0-12380 GCA_004027595.1 Dinomys branickii | reverse complement strand
GCAAATTCCTCTCTCCTCTTCCGGCGGCTTTTGGGGCCCTCTGCACGGCTCGCCCGACACGCGCGAAACGTGGGACAGCCGGGCGTCTCCGCCGCCACCAAGCCGATCTCTGTCGGGAGTCGCCGGGGGGTTGCACCGTCTCGGGAGGCGGGAGGGCCCGAGGCGGCCGCGCTCCCACTGCGCCTAGACCGATCCCCACTTCTTCCCCACGGAGATCGTCCCCGGCTCCCAGCGTCTGGGACTTTCCCACGTCTCGCCCCGGCAGCCTGGTACGCCCTACCACATCTCCCCCGGCATCTCAGAGAAATACGCCCAGTTTAAACTTCCCAGCCGAGGTCCCGGCATTCACGCTCACCAAGTCTGTCTCGAGCTGGTGGTGTTTATTAAGGAGGTTCGCTCCCTTGCTGCTCACCCGGTCGCCATCTTCCCCGGATCTTGGTTTTTGTTCATTAACTCTCTTCCTAGCCCTATGTCTTCAAGATTTCTACCTAAAATTTCTTCTAGCAGATTTTAGTGTTTGTGTTTTAATATTTAGATCATTGATCCATTTTTACCTTAGTTTAGTGCATGTTCATAGACATGGATCTAGTTTTAGTCTTTGCCATGTGGTGAGCCAGTTTTACCAGCACCATTTATTAAAGAGGTTAAATTTTTCCAGTGCGAATATTTGGCCCCTTTGTGAAAAATAAGGTGGTTGAGTATGTTTTGTAGTTGTGTCTGCATCTTCTAATTGTTCCATTTATCTTCAGGCCTTTTTTCCCAGTACCATACTTCATGTGTCACAGAAGCTTTGTAGTATAAATTCAAGTCATGGATCAAAATGCCTCTTGCCATATTTTATTTCCCATGATCACTTTTGCTATTCTAGGCTTCTTCTGGATCCAAATGAATTTTAGGAATGTTCTCCCTAGATCTATGAAGTATACTAATGGTATTTTAATTGGGATTGCACTTAATCTGTACAGCAATTTTGAGAGTATGGCCATTTTCACAATGTTATTTCTTCCTATCCAGGAGCATGGAATATCTTTCCATTTTCTGAAGTCTTCCTCAGTCTCTTTTTTCAAAGTCCTATAATTTTCACTTCATAGATCTTTTACTTCTTTTATGAGATTGATTGCTGAGTATTTCATTTTATTTGCTGCTATTGTGAATCATGTGATTTCACTAATTTCTCTCTCAGTCTGTTTGTTGCTTATGTACAGGAACGCTATGGATTTTTGAGTGTTTACTTTGTATCCAGCTACACTACTGAATTTCGTTACTAAATCCATAACCCTTTTAGTGGAGATTTGAGAGTCTTCTATGTAGATTATCATGTCATCTGCAAGTAATGATAATTTCACTTCTTCCTTTCCTATTCTTATTGCTTTTATTTCTGTCTCTTGTCTAATTCCTCTGGTTAGTACTTCCAGAACTATGTTGAACAGAAGTGTTGACAGTGGACAACCTTCTCTTCTTCCTTATTTTAAATGCAAAGCTTTCAATTTTTGCCCATTTAGTATGGTGCTAACCATTGTTTTATCATAGATGGCTTTGATCCAACTGAGGTAAGACCATATATTCCTTTCTTCTGTGGGGTCTTTATCATGAATGAGTGTTGAACTTTACTGAAAGATTTTTCGGCATATATTGAGATGTTCATATGATTTTTGTCTCTGTCTCTGTTGATATGGTGTATTACATTAAATGTTTTGCATATATCGAACAATCCCTGCCTCCCTGGGATGAATGCCAATTGGGCATGATGTATAATCTTCTGGATGATTTGTTGAATTCTGTGTGCTAGTATTTTATTGAGAATTTTTGCATATATATTCATCAGGAAGATTGGCTTGTAGTACTGTTTTTTGGTTGGGTGTTTTTCTGGTTTTGGTATCATAATAATACTTGCCTCCAGGAATGAACTGGGGAAAATTCCTTCCCTTTCAATTTCATTAAAGATTTTGAGAACAGTTGGCCTTAAATCTTCTCTAAACTTCTTGTAGAATTCAGTGGTGAATCTATCAGGACCTAGCTTTTTGTTTGTTAGCAAATTTTTTATTACCCTTCCAATGTGGCTGGCTGCTACTGAGTTATTCAGGTTTTCATGTGTTCTTCACTCAACTTTGGAAATACATATGTATCTAGGAATAGGTCCATTTCCTGTGTACTGTCCATCCTATGGGAACAAAGTTTTTCAAATTTGGTATTGATGATCTTCTGAGTTTCTACAGGATTTGGAATGATTTCATCCCTTTCATTCCTTATTGCATGTATTTCAGTTTTTTCTTTCCCTTTTTGGAAAAAGTTGGCTACATATTTATCATTTTTATTTATTCTTTAAAGAACCAACTGTTCAATTCTTTAGTTCTTTGTATTGATGCCTTAATCTCCATTTCATTTATTTCTGCTCAGAGCTTTATAGTTTCCTGCCACTTTTGGGCTTGACTTGCTCTTCTTTTTGTAGAACCTTGAGATGCACAAGATCATATACCTGTCCTTGTTCTGCTTTTCTAATATGGAAATGCACAGTTTTGAATTTCCCTCTGAGGACTGCCTTCATTGCATCCCACAGGTTCCTGTAAGTTGTATCATTTTCATTTGAGTGTAACTAGTGTTTCATTTCTTGTTGAATTTCATCTATAGCCCATTGTTTTTTCAGGAGGGTGTTATTTAATTTCCTCGTGTTTATGGACTTTTTGTTTCTCTTGTTGTTAACTTCCAATTTCATTGTGCTGTGGTCTGATAGTATGCATGGAATAATTTCAGTTCCTTTTCATTTACTTAGACATGTGCTGTGTGAGGCATATGATCTATTTTAGAGAATATCCCATGTGTTGGTTCTACTATTGTTTTATGTCACTTAATGGTATGGAATAGTTGATGACTGGTTGTTTGATCAATCTTGTATGTCTAGATGTGTTCTGCAGAGCATATATTTTGAAGGTATCAATATGCAATGCAACAACTACTGTTGGTGTTCTGTTACTTTGTCTATAATTCAATTCTGATTATACGGTTCAGCTGAGAAGTGTATGAAAACTCTGTGAAGGTCTGCTAAGTCCATTTGTTCACAAGTTTGTCTTTGTTCTGCCATTTCTTTGCTGATTTTTTGGTCTAGATGTTCTGTCTCTTTGTGACAATGGGTTGTTAACATCCCAGTGTATGATTGTGTTACTGCTTATTTCATTTCTGGTGTCTTGTAAAATTTGTCTTATATAGTTGGGTGCTCCTGAATTTGGCATATAGATGTTTATGATTTTTATCTCTCCCTCTTGGTGCTTTCCCATAATAAATATGTAGTGACTTTCTTTATCTCTTTTTATCATTCTTGGTTTGAAGTTCACATTGTCTGCAAAAGGAATAGCTACACCCACATTTTTCTGGGTTTTTGTTGTATGGATTATCACTTTCCATCCTTTTATTATCACTTCATGAATTTACTTTTGAGTTGAATATGTTTCTGGTTTACCACATATTGTTGGATTTTGTTTCTTGATCCACTCTGCCAGTCTCCCTCTTTTGATTGATGAGTTGAGACCATTTACTTTGGTGCTTATGACTGATATGTTCTGGCTTATTTTTGTCATGCTATTTTCTTGTTGTTAGTTCTCTCTGTTTACTGGCTTCCTCCCCTTAGTTTTTTATTCCTGTTGTTTTTATTGAAGTTTTTATCATTTTTATCTCTATCTAGAATATCTCTCAGTACTCTTTGTGAGGGTGGTTTGGCTCTCATGAATTTCTTCAGTTGTTCTTTATTGTGAAAATATTTTGTTTCTCCATTTATTTCAAAGGACATTTTTGCAGGGTACATCAGTATGGGTTGGAAGATGTTTTCTCTCAAGGTCTTAAATATTTTACTTGAAGCTCAACTTGATTTCATGATTTGTGTTAAGAAGTCTGTCCTCAGTTTGATAGGCTTTGCTTTATAGGTGATCTCTTTCTCTTCTCTCACATCTTATAATATTTTGTTGTTTTGCTGAATTTTGGGGATCTTGATCACTATATGCCTGTGTGTAGATTTATTTTTGCCATAGCTCTTTGGAGTTCTGTATGCCTCACTTACCTGTATGTCTGAATCTTTTTACCTGCTTGGGAAATTTTCTGGTATTACTTCTGCGAATAGTCTTTATATGTCATTTGTGTTAACACCTGCTGTTTCCTTGAAACCCACTATTCTTATATTATTTTTCTTTGCCTTGTTTTGCAGTTGTTGAATTCTTGTTTCCTGGTTCCTTTTTGCACTTAAGAGATCCTTCCTATCCATGAAGTCATTAATGGCAATGCAGTCTTCAAGGTCTGAAATTCTATCTTCAGCTTCATTGGAACAGTTTTGACAGGTTTAGATGGAATTTTTAATATCCTGTATATCTGTTTGAATCTGTTTAATTCATTCTATTTGTTTCCTTTGTTGTTTATTTGAGATTTCAATGATTTTTCTATGCGCCTCTATTTTTCTTATCTCTTTTCTTGGATGTGCTGAGCATTTCTTTTGTTATTGTTATCATTTCTTTGTTATCAGAGAGCTTATTTCTCATGTGATGTCTTCTATGGCCTGATGGAGTTGTTTCTTTACTTCCGTTGCTATTATTTCAGGAAATTTAGTTCTATGACTTCTAAGCTCTTCTGTGTCGATTTCTCCTAAACTTTTTCTGGATGGGGAAGAGGTATCAGATTGCATTTTGCTCCTTCATTTTGTCAGGTTTGAAGATGTAGAGGTTCCCTAAAGTTCCAGTTCACTCCCACAATTGTTTGGGGTGAGGATTCAAAGGTCTCCAGTACTAAGTGTGTTTCCTGAGCTGCTATGTGTGGGCAAGGTGCTGTAACAGGTGCTGCAGAAGGTTTCTGGCTTTCACTTGATTCCCATGTCAGTTTGTCGTGGCAGGAGAGGCTCACTATTTTTCCAGAAGCTGTCCAGAATTTAGCCAGCCAATACAAAGATGGGGCTGTGAATGTTGTTGTCAGCAAGGCTTCTGACATTGCCCAGGATCCAGCTGGGTTCCCACACCAGTGAGGGAGATGTGAGCGTGTAGTCACTGAGGCTAGTGAGGCTGTCAAGTGTTCAGCTCGGGTTCAGGAGGAGTGGGAGATGTGAGTGGTCACTGAGGACCCTGAAGGTGTCTGGAACTCTTCCTGTCTTGCAAGCTGATAAGCAAGGCCCAGGTGGTGGCTCACTGGGTTCCTGCAGATGTTCAGATTTCAGCTGGGCTCCTGTGGGGTAACTGAGAGTGCTGTTTTCAAGTGTGCTACTCTGAAATACAGTGGACTCTAAAAATGTGCTGGAGATATATTTCTAGAGTACCCACACATTGTAAAAAATCATGTATTTCAGATATGCTCGGAAAAATACCTTTATGTGCTTTTGTTTACAGTTTAACATGCTATGGCTTCTGCAGGGATGTAAGTTTAATACAATACTATATATAATGTCATAATCATATAATTTGAAGAAAATACTGTACAGTAGTTGAACCTTTCCCTGGAGAGTCGGAAATGCCTTCTGGAGCTTAGGTTCACTGCCAGAAGCCTTAGAAGCTTCAGGGCAGTGTGAGCACATCTTAGGGATCTTAGGGCTTTAAGAAGAATAAAACTGAGAAGACACAAGGTAGCAATCTGTCCTATAGTAATGTGTTATGATCCTAGAGAGATGGTCCATCTGCCAGAGGTCAGTTACAATGTAGTAGCCCATCAGAAGCAGTGCCAACTGAATAATGGTCATGGATTGGGACTTGGAAACCTCTCATTTAAAAACAAACAAGCAATCAAATAAAAAGTGAGGGTACATGATCATGTTTCACTCCATTTGTGATGTCCTCTAAAATTTTCTCTTCCTGGTTACCCTTAGGTTCATCTTTGTAGTGTCATCACATATCTGTTGGTTTATTTTCTCTTACTGTCTTGCCTTTTTAAAATATTTCTGGTAATATCATCATGTGTTTCCATTTTATCGTGAAGATCTGATACTGTCCCCTCACATTGATCAATTCTGCTGTACACATATTTGCTAGAATTATATAAAGCAAGAATGTCTGCTGGACACCTTTTCATGGAATGCATATCTCTGGTGAATGTGTCAATCAGGTTTTGATTACTTTTGATCAGCTCTTCTTAGTTTTCAGTTGCTTTTTTTCTGACCAAATTGGCTGTTGCATTAGTACCAGTCCAGTTTAGGGGAATGTCATCTTTGAGCTTGCTGCTTAGCTTTTATTGAATGATTTCCTGCAGCTCAACTGCTTGATGTTTGATTTCTTCTCCATTTGTGTCCACTTTGGATTTGGTAGGGGAGGTTTGAGAGGCTATAGGGGCAATTTCTTGTCTTGGTTTTTCCTGTCGTTCTTATTTTTGTATGTATATATGAAGAGTTGATGATTTGAGATCTAATACACTAGCGAGAATATGTTCATGTAGCACCATTTGTAGTCATGTTTGGATAGCCCTTAGCATGATTCAAAGTATTCAGGCAAATCCAATGACAGAAATGCTGAAGTTAAAGCACTGCTCTATGTTTTATGCTTTTGTTATGAATTATGAATTTTTATTAGTACATGTTTGGATCACATGATGGTTACATTGATTGTGGAGGATTTGTGCATGTACATAAATATTTTAATTCTTTTTCAGACCATTCTCCTACCCTTTCTTCTTGTTCACACTAATGCATGACCATAACAAGCGCCGTGGAGATCAGTACAGCAATTCCTCTAAACCCAAAATGGACCACCACATTATGTGAAATAAATCAGGCACACAAAATTAAATGTGACATGTTTTTTCTTACTTGAGAAACCCAATATATAAACCATGTCTCTATTCTTATTTTCTTTTGTACAGATATAGACAACTCATGTAGGTATGTCACATGAAAATTAAAGAACAAGTGAGGAAAAACAGGAGAAATATGTAAGTTGAGCAAGGGTGAAGAGCATAGTAGATTATGGAGGACTGTATGTCAAAAAGAGAAAAGTGAAGAAAGATGAAAAGCACATAATAAAGATAAAAGCTTCCAAAAATAAAAAATTGAAGTTAAAAATAATTTTGGCATAGGAACAAGTATCAAAGAGATAAAGAAAAACAAAAACAGAAAATACAGCACAGACTCCAAAGCAAGAAAACACCTCTCCACATTTTGTCCATACGTATAGGTAGAATTTTCACAGGAGATACTCCCTGCTGTAGTCACAGCCCACCTGTCAGGAGCCATGTCAGGTTTCCCCTGGCTTTGGTCTTCCTGAATTCCTGCCTGGGAGAGATGAGGGTTGTCTGTCTAGGAGAATCCACCTCTTGAGTACAAGCAGTGCTTTAGACTTAGTTAAGGACAAGCCTTTCTCTGTCTTGAGAGCCAACCACTTCAATTCAGTTTGGAAAAGGAGTATGTAAGCTAGTTTTTCTCGCAGTCAGGTTCCCCCCATCTTATGCCAGTGCCCAGTCAGTCTAGCTCCGCTTGCTTCTGGCCAAATATCATGTTTGTGTTCCTGTTCTTTTTGCAGCTCTCTGACTGCTGTATCACTGCAAGATCTCTGGTCCAGCCAACAGCTTCTGTTCCTTTTTACTTAGATTCACATCAATCCCTGTCAGGAGCTCCACTTCCCAATCCCAAGAACGTGCTCTAGTTTGCAGTCATGGCAGAGGACCTGCTGTGCAAATGCAGGACAGTGGGCATCAGATAGGATTTCCCAATGACTCAGATCTTTCTGGTCTTTGGCCAAACAACAGGAAAGTTCCCGTTCTGCACTGACTCCGTTCAGTCTCCCAACTCCCTAGATTCTCCAGGGATGTGATCCGTAAGTTCCTGTCATCAGACTTGGTGCCACCCACAGTTCACAGGCTTTGGTCTCTCTCTGCCAAGGGCAGAGGTCATTATGGATGCTAGTTGGTGGCAGGTGGATAGGACAGTGTCGAAGCACCACATTCTGCATAGTTTGGGAGGGTATAGGGGAGCTGCCCAACTGCAGGTTGCTATCTCTCCTTCTCTACATTTACAAGTTGTGGCTTTCCTGTGGCCCTAAGCACAGTTTACTGCAATGGTGCCTTTACTCTTTTTGTTGGGAGGGAGCGTATACAGGAAATTTATTCTGGCAGTCTGGACTCTATAGTGCTGTCTCCTTCCCTCATGCTACTTGACTGCTCCCAGGATGGTGTGCTCCTTCAGTAAGGTTTTTGAGGGTGGCGCTGCCCATGGCAAAACTGCTTTGGTTTTTCAACAACCCATACATTTTCCTTAGATCCAGAGGATTGATCTTCCAGATGGCTTTTCTCTATCTGGGTATTATTTGATCCCCTAATTCAGAATTCCTTCATGTGTTTCTCTGAATACCTACAATGTACCTCTTCTAATCAACCCTGTAGTAACCCTAGTTCAGTGGTTTGAAACACAGAAATCTTGGTTATTTTTGCCAGTGTCTATATGAGTTTTCTAATGTACAGCAATCCTCTGTATTATCAAAGCAATCAGTGAAGAACCTACAAGCATTGTGATAGACTAATGAGGATTAGATAATGCTTTACAGTATTTTGAACTAAAATAACATCAAGGATGCTGTGAGGTTAACATCTTTAATTGCATCAGTGTTTTCAGAGTGGACTGAAAGCAATATCTTTTGTCATGCCCTACACAGTGGTATGAGATACTCTGTAGATAACAAAATATTGAAAATAGAGTTTTTAAAAATTCTCTTTTAAAAGTCTATGAATTTATCAAGGAGGAGCTCAGTTTCTTCAAATGGAATTGAAACTACCCTGCCTGTACTTATGAACTTGGACAGTGTTCTTGAGGAAATTGTTAACTATGTAAACCTTAATTATGCTGACATCATCAAATATCTACGTATTCATCATTTTCTAATGTTTCTGGAAACAGTTTGCAGAGTAGTATTTTAGGTTTTATTTTTATTTTCCTGGATCTTTTCTGACCTCTTCCTGTTTTATGGTGACAGGTACACAGAGGTCTCCAGATGACTCTTGTGAAACAGGGAACCTTACCTATTTTGACTACACTGAATATATGACGGAGAATGAGCGAAGATATATTCCAGATTGGACATCAGGAAATAAGAGCAATTCAAGCAGTCAAGATTCCTGGAGACCAAATTCAGTGCAAGAGTATTTATCATTACCAAGCAGGCTCGGAGAACATGTGGGAAATCCACAGTCTGACTTACCATTGATAACTTCATCTACATTAGCAGAAAATACACCTGAAGCACTCGTGCAAGACACTTCTAGCAGATCACAAAGATTAAGGAGCAGGGGACAAAGAAATTGCAGAGCTAGAATAAGAGCTAAAAGAGGTTCAAATTCAAATATAAGAAGTGAACATGTAATGAAATTTAATGATAACTTGTCGCCTGAGTCCTTTGACAACTTGTCAGTAGGTGAGACTGAGACATTCTCCATAAATGAGCCACATGAAATATTGAGACAACAGATAACTGGGCCTATGCTACAAAGCACAGATAATTTTGCAGCTTCGAGAAGAAGTAGTGATTTTCAAGGAGAAGATTCTCCATGCACAGCTAGAAATAGAGTCTGGGCAATTGCACAGAACACATACACTCACAGAATATGATCTTCAAGTCACAGTTTTTCCTGGAGAAGCTTCTCCAAGTGATGACATAGACAGCATATTTCCATTTGTACCCGAAAGAGGGTACAATAGTGACAATGTAGACAGTTTTCTAGAAGAGGTAAGAAATGTGGATTCTTGTGCTGAAGGGGCAAATGTAAGAAGTCATGTTGGTACCCTCAGAATACCTACTTTCAGAAATTCAAATACTGCTATACATGGCACAAGTTCTATGGTAAGTCATGGAGGAACATTAGGGCAGAAAATGATAGGATCTGGTGGATCAGGTAACTTGATGGACACTGACAGGGATGCAGAGTGTAGTGGCTTATCCCCAAATCAAAACATGTGTAGGGCAGAGTCACAGCATGGAAGAGACCATTCTAATTTCAATCGCAATTTTGAACCTCATCATGGTACAACAAGCACTTACAACGCAAACTTCAACTGCTCTCCTGGTCCTAGTAGTCACCCAGTGTTCAGTGTGAGCTCTCATAATGAAAATCCAGAAGTTCCCCCAGTGATGATTGGAGGCATTAATGAAAGACTTGCACCAGTAGGCTCACAATCACAGTCCAGTCAAGAAAGTCAACATGCACACTCAGAAATCTCTAATGAACGTCAAGTATGGCTGCTCTTAGGTGAGCCATTCCTTCTAGATTTAAGCATGTCTGTCCCAACTCATGGACTCACACAGCAAGAGATTGACAACTTGCCAATAGGGCAGAGAATGACAGAATCTGGTGGATCAAGTAACTTGATGGACACTGATAGGGATGCACAGTGTAGTGGCTTATCCTCAAATCAAAACATGCGCAGGGCAGAGTCACAGCATGGAACAGACCATCCTAATTTTAATTGCAATTTTGAACCTCATCATGGTACAAAAAGTACTTGCAATGCAAGTTTAAAGTGCACTCCTGGTCCTAGTAGTCACCCAGTGTTCAGTGCCAGCTCTCATAGTGAAAATCCAGAAGTTCCCCCAGTGATGTTTGGAGGCATTAATGAAAGACTTGCACCAGTAGGCTCACAATCGCAGCCCAGTCAAGAAAGTCGACATGCATACTTAGAAATCTGTCATGAACATCAAGTATGGCTGGTCTTAGGTGAGCCATTCCTTCCAGATTTAAGCAAGTCTGTCCCAGCTCATGGACTCACACAGCAAGAGATTGACAACTTGCCAGTAAGAATATTTGACAAGATGGAAGCTGGGAAGTAGTGTAGTGTTTGCATTACAGAATACAAAGAAGGCAGTAAGATCCGCACACTTCCATGTTTCCACGAATATCATGTTCACTGCATTGATCCTTGGCTACTGGACAATTCTACTTGTCCTTTGTGCCGCACAGAAGTGACAAGTGCTTAATGATGGAGAAAATTCTTAATTTATGACCCCTCAGTGATATCATCTTACGGCAATGGGCATGCAATCATGTTTTCTCTCTAATCTTCAACCAATGCATATGCACAAAATAACAACTTGAACCAATTTGTTGAAGGACAAATTATGTATCCCAGTTTCTGTTTCCGAATAAAGTGGGATTCATAAAATATATGTCTTATCTGTCTTTAAATAATAATTGCACATTCTAGCAGGTCCCTGAATTTCAGTAGAAATGTATTAGTCATCCCGGGTGGGGATACTCCTGATCTCAAGAAATATTTAGCATTTTTAGTCCATTGTTAGTGGGTTGTACCTTTTTAGTCACAGCACAGAATGGCAGCAATGTGATATCAAGGAAGCTAATAATTTCCTAGCTGCTGAGAATCAGAGAGGGTAGGGCTGAAGTCAACATTTCTTCAGGCATATGTGTCCAATAACAATATTCATCTAATGGGCCCTACATGGTAGGCTGGAAATCATGCTGTATTAAAAGCATTCCCGGTGTGCATCCAGTTGGGGGGGGGCGCATCCCTGGATTTGGCACCGACATACTCTTGGGCAGTAGTGTAGCCTAAGCTCTCCCTTCTGCTTCTCATGTGCTGTCAGCCCAGCCCGTACACATGCAGCAATAACATGCCTGCTCTGATGCCACCTATCATTATTTTCCTTCATGGATTGGGAGGTACTGGGCATGGATGGGCCAAAGCCTTTGCAGATATCAGAAGCTCACATGTTAAATCTATCTGCCCACATGTGCCTCTTATGCCTGCAACATTAAACATGAACACTGCTCTGCCTTCTTGGTTTGATGTCATTGGGCTTTCATCAGAATTTCAGGAAGATGAACCTAGAATTAAATGGGCATCAGAAAATGTAAAAAACTTTACTAGATCAAAAGCTGAAGAATGGTAATCCTTCTAACAGAACTGTTTTGGGAGGATTTTCTCAGGGAGGAGCTTTATCTTTATACTGTGCCCTAAGCACACAGCAGAAACTGGTAGGTGTTACCGCGCTTAGCTTGTCTCTTCCACTTTGGGCTTCATTCCCACAGGGGCCTCTCAGTGCTGTTAACAAGGACATTTCTACTCGCAGTGCTGTGGAAATTGTGACCCTTTAGTTCCCCTAATATTTGGCTCCCTTACTGTTGAAAAATAAAAATCATTGATAAATCCAGGCAGTGTAACCTTTCAAACCTATGAAGGCATGATGCATAGTTCATGTCAGCAGGAAGTGGTGGATGTCAAGCAATTCATTGATGAACTCCGACCCCCAGTTGACTGAGGTCTTTAAGAGTCTTTGTGTAGAAGTACCCCAGCAGCATTGTAGTACAGGTTACATTTTTCCAGGCCCCATCTTAAAACTTCTAATGTTGACAGTGTTAAAATATTTTGCAAATAGATACCAATGGTATATAATAAATAAGGTTTCCTTGAGAATAATTAATGATCTTTT
>PVLD010034767.1:0-12393 GCA_004027595.1 Dinomys branickii | reverse complement strand
GGGGGGCGGGAGGGATCGAGGGGTCCGCGCTCTCAGGGCGCTAGGACCCAGCAAATTCCTCTCTCCTGTTCCGGCGGCTTTTGGGGCCCTCCGCGCGGCTCGCCCGACACGCGCGAAACGTGGGACCGCCGGGCCTCTCCGCCGCCACCAAGCCGATCTCTCCGGCCTCAGTTTCTGAGCCATCTTTGTGTTTCCCAAGCTGAGATTAAACCTCTACCCATGAATTTCTTTAGCACATGGTATTTACTCCTTCTGTGGAACTTGCCCTGCCATTTCACCTGCTTAATGCTGTCCCATGAGTGGGGAACTTCTTGAAGCCAACAGCCCTGCTCGGGATCCGTAGCAGTTATCAGTGTGCTAAGCAGGGAGGGGAGCAGTCAGGGAATCCTCACTGAAGTCAACTGAACAGGATATGACTTCATTAAAAAAAATGTTTCAACCCCTGTGATTTGCAAAATGTTCAGCATTTCCAGTGATAGTTCATGCAAAATAAGGAAACAACCTTTCCATTTATTATATGAATTATTCGGTCTAAAAATGGTCAAGTGACTACATTCGGTTTGGTCAAGAAAATTTGCAATGAGTCAAAATCAACTCTGAGACATGAGAGAGGTTGGGGGTGTGTGTGGGAATGAATGCTGTTGGGGTGAGTAGAGTCCCGGCCACTCAGTCTGAGCAGGGGGCTTCTATTCCTGACCCAGCCTGGACTCACTGCGACCTCCTGCAAATTCTTTACCTTCTAATGCTCTTGTAAGTGTGCTTTAAAGTAAAGGCAGTGTTGGAGACTGTGTAAATATGTGAAATGTGATGAGAACTAATTTTTAGGGTAAGTGTTTCAGACTTTTGTACAAGCCATTACCTCTGTTACACACTGTGAATGCTGTGAGTGCTGGCAAACTGGTCATGTGAACAAAACAAAGAAAAAGATAAACTCATTTGAATGAGAATATTTAACTTCAGTGAGCTCAGATGTAAATGTCTCTTTTCTCTGGTAAATAAAGCTAGATGCATAAAAGGAAAACTACTTCATATATAGAAAAATTTATGCTTCATCTCTACCTTTCTTTTTCTCTGTGATGCAGTGCTTGTCTCTATAGAGTTAACTGGCAAGCGGATCCTTAGAGGGAGGCTGATGTGAACCAAAATAGCAGAAGTGGAGAGTTAAGGAAGTCCAGCTGACTTCACCAGGCCTTGGGGACGTCGACTGAGCAAACAGAACTGGAGCCTCGTTCTGTTATCTGCATGCATTTCAGAGCAAAACAGCTAAGGCAGTTCGAGCGTTCCTGCTGGTGGGTGGTAGCTTTTTCGGACAGGGCACCACCAGTGGCAAAGTTGTACTTGGACAGCAATTTGTAGCACATTATGGATTTTAAATTGTTCATTTTAGAGGATGATGGGACAGAACTGACCAGGGTTACAGAGGTGTTCATGAAACCTCAGTCCCCCAATTCACTGCAGACTTCCTGAAGCTGCCAGAGGATAGCTCCATCCTGACAGCTTATATATGAAGCAGAAATATACATTTATAGGCATAGACACAACTGAGAATGGTGTGCTTTTCCTTGGAACATTAGTGCTAAAGAAAAGGAAATACTTGGGCTTTTGAGCAAGGTTTCTGAATTCCTTGGAAGTGATGAGTCTAACAAATTGATCCACATGTCCCCATGTAGATACTGACCTGCATCATTTTCTCCGCAGTGCGTTAAGTGCCGTGGGGCTGCTCAAAGAAGGTGAAGGTAGGAAAGTATGCATCGCTGTCCCTGCTGCCAAGATGTTTATGGCTTGGTTTGCATGGCCAAGTGTAATAGAAAGAAACAACTAGAGGATAATATGGAGAGGTAAATTGTGTGATAAATTCTGAGGAGGTAATAAATGTTTTAGCTGGCTCTGAAAGGGGAGACTTTTAGAGATAGTAGTATTCAAGAAAATTATAGAAAATATGAGACTTCATGAGAACATTAAGGTTTAAATTGGTAGAAAGAAAGGGTAAGCCAGGAATGGTGTGTATATGTTCCTGCAAAGTTCTCTCTTTCTTTGTGTGTGGTAGACATTATTCATCAATCACCCGAAGGCAGATTTTTCTTTCCTCAGAAGACTGTTCACATTCAGCTTTCTTTTATGCATGTCAACATTTGCCTTAGTTCCTCACTGGACTACAGACTCCTCTCTGGTACAGGTCAGGCTTTGCTTCTCTCTGCTCCTCAGCTGCTTCAGAGAAGACGTGTGCTGCAGCTCTTGCTTGAAGAAAGAACTTCCTCTTTAGCTTTCAGAACTGCAGTTTGTGGAGAGGCTGCAGCTACAGGGGCACAAAGATCTGCCGCTGCACATCTGTGCCTAGGCCATGCTCCCTACGTGGCCCCAGCCACTGACTGAGCACCTTGGGGAAAGGAGGGTGACCATTTGTCTTCTCAGCACTTTGTTGGGTTGGCTGAGGAGCTTTGAGCTCTGCATTGCAGTCTGAGATTCTCTGGTCCAGTTCTGCTTCCTCCTCCCTGTAAATGTCCATAGGCAGAGTTATCTTCCCACCCATCTCTTGCACTCTTGACTTCATTTCAGTGTCTGCTTCCTGGAGAACTTGGTATAGACTCAGCCAAGTTTGTGAGGTTGAATTGAGTTCCTAGTAAGTTTTCACCGGATCATCCATTCTGTGTAGTCTCCTTGCAGGCCGGGCCTTCATTCTTTTATTCTATAAACATTCTGAGCACTGATAAAGTTGTGGGCTCTAAGGAGTTGGAAATTTAAAGACTAATCTTGGTCTTCAAGACAGATGCTTCGACATGCATGTGGAAACAGAGACCGGGGACCTTGTTCAAACCCATCTACCAAGTGACCACTTAAGCTGTGAATCAAATAAGTGGTCTGATTCCAAAGTATGAAACTATTTTACGTCTCCTTTTTGATCTGTAACATATGCGAGAAACACTGTGCAGTTAACTATACTAGTGTTCACTTCACTTTTGTGGTTCGGTATTCCTAGAGGGAGTTCTTTGAAACAATAAGCCCTAATGTGTACTTCATTGAATATCATGTTAAAGATATTAAAACAGGTTTATTACTAGGGTTTGGGAGAGTCTTTTAGGTGCTAAAGTACATTGTATATTTGCAGGTAGAGAGGCTAACATTTTAGAAGTTTTGCTTGGAAACTGTTTTACAGAACACCTTGGAAGAATGCTGTTCTACCCAGCTAAATTAAATGATGATGCATTATTATATCTATTCAGGGACCATTCAATACTTTCTCTGTGCTCTTTCCCACAGTTTCTGTGAAGGAATCTCATGATTAACCCCGTTCTTTAGACAAGGAATCTGTGGCATAGAGGGCTAAATCATTTATCCCACAGGGGTGGGCGGTGGTGCCATGGCCCGTCCTGTCTCTCGGAAGCTTTGATGTGTTGAGACCCGTGAGTCTGCTCTTCAATTTGCTAAATACATAGAAAAGTGCACATGGAGAATGAAAACTGCTTTACTCATCCACAGGGGCGCTGGGTTTTGTGCACTTTGGCAAGACATATGTAAAAAGACCTAAAATGAAGGTTAGTTTGGATGGCGCTTAGTGGAGGGATGAGCAGACCAAGCATTAATGCTGCCATCTGGCATCCTGGCAAAGAGGGGTTTCTGTTTAGAGGGTGTATTTGGGGGTGATTCTTTCTCTTCCCTGACAATCCTCTGCCTCCCTTTATGATACTCTCTTTTTCCCAAGCCTAAGCACCTTGTCTCCTACACCCCGGACACACGCAGAGTTAGGAGTTGAGAGATACAGCAAGAGCAAGGGGGTTAGGACCGGACACCTGGGTCTAGATCTGGCCTGTATTACTGCCAGTTGCTCACGTTGCTTCATCCTCCTAAGATGCAGTCTTCACTTGATTATCATGGTGATATAAAAAATGTCTACATCCTAAGATTACTGGGACAACTCAAGAAAGTAATGTCTGTAAGGTGCTTCCTCCCTCGTGGGTGCTTCACAAATGCTGTGGACTCCAGAGAATTATCTCCCTGTCTGTTTTTGAAATCCAGCAGTGCCTTCTAACCCTGAGTATCCTGACAAATGTGAGGGTGAAAAAATTGAATTTCAGGCTCCATCCAATGACTAGGGAAAAGAGAAAGCATTTTACAAAGGGGATGGGAGCCTGTAGACCCTCTCCCAGAATCCCCCTAAATGCACGATTGCTCTGTGTAACTCTCACCTGTAGAAGTGAGTTCCCGCTTTGGATTGTTTTGCAATGACTACAGCTACCTTGGTTCCAGGTAATCTTCATAATCTTCATATTCTCAGTGGCTTTTTGGGACTGGGCTTCATTTTGTCCTGTCACCTCCTTACCTGGCTGGTAATTTGAGTCTTTGAAGGAGCAGATAATGAGGGTTTTAGTTGACTCTGTTGTCTGTTCTGTGGTTTTATTTGACTTTTCCCAGAAATTGAGCATTGTGTCTACAGGCATAAGATCGATGGCTGCACTGTGTGGCAGAAATGAAATGTTCTTTCCTCTCCACCTCTGCCTGGCATTGGCTGCAGCCCTTGCTTAGGAAATGGCCACGGTGGAGTGGTCACATGGCCCAAGCGCATGGACATGGCGACTGTAATTGCACACTTATCTCTGAGACAGCAAATAAATGAAGTTGCTATCTAATCTGTTTGGATGGCTCTCAGAAAGGCAGTGTTTCATGTACTGATTTGATTTCCAGGAACTAGAGAGTAACTAGCAATGCTTTGTTAGGAAAATGACTTCAGTGTGCGGTGAAGCCGCCTTTTCTCCAACCATGGTAACTAATAGCCAAAGATATAAGATAAAAATAACATATTTTGTAATTAATATTTTAATTTACTAAGAAGGGAGCTAAATGGTGACTAGACTTCTCTTCCCCTTGATAATAATGAACCCAGGCAATTTCAAACGAAGAAGACCAGCCAGGAGTTTAATACCTTTGATTAAGAACATGTTTCCACAGTGGCTGTTATGTCCCCATTTAAAAGAGCAAAACAAAACTCAGGCTTATTTTATTTTGGAACTGCAGGGGGTCTTATGGCATCAAAAGAAGACGAGAAAATGTTTAAGGATAATTAAAGGCAATTTGCCTCATCAGCCCTTTTTCTCCTCCTTTCTCCTCTTCCCCTCCTGCTCCCCACAATATTTGCTCATTGCCACTTCAGTGACCTGCAGATTTTTTTTTCCTGAAGTAACTTGCCTATTTGGCTGTTGCTCACACTTATAATTGACTGCATAAATCAATGGATTTCCATTAGTTCATTTAAAAAGCAGAAACAGAAAGTGCGCTACTCCCTGTCTTATCCCGCCAGCTAGTTAGGTATTAAGAGAGCTAAAGGCAAGAAAGGAACAACAGTAAGTGCTGAGGACTGCGTACTAGGCACTTCATGTACCCAAATGCATTTCATTTCTGAACGCCTGCCACAAAGGCTCGGGGGTAGAAGCACTAGCAGGAACAGCTTGCTGAGTGTCCCTTGCTTAGGAGGAGATCAGAACTCTAAGCTTTGTTTTCCATTTTATTACTTTTCCTTATGCTTTCTCTACTTAAGTTGAAACTTTCTATTTAGAATTTCCCCTCTTTCCTCTCATTTGAACACCCCTGGCGTGTGTTTCATCTCAGAATACTTAGGTTGCAAAAGTGAACCTGGCAACCCTCAGGAAGAGCATTGTGAGAAGTCACTGCTACCGGTCCCCTGCCCCCCCAGGGGACAGAGGGAACTCAGTCACTTCTGGGAAATTTTTAGCTAGAGATTTAAAATAACAGAATCCAGGGTAGGAACTGAGCTCCTTGAACACAAAGTGCTTCCATTCAACATCACAGTTTCAACTCTGATAATTGACGACACGTGGTGTTGCCTCCCCAGGGAAAGTGACCTCCAAGGAAAGCAGTGACCTACAAACCTTTGACTTCAGAAGTTTACGCAGGTATTTTTTTTTTTTTTCAATTCAGGTAAATAGTGAGGATCAAGGGGTTGCCTGCTGAGCAAGTGCAGGGAAAATGCTGCTAAATTAAATAAAGGATGAAGACATGCATTATGGTAGCAAAACTCACAGTGGTCCTGAAATTTAGAATGGGGTGATTCCGCTGCCAGTCGGGAAGGGGCAGCACAGGAGGAAGGGCGTAAGAATGATGACTGTTGCATGTTAATTAGTTGCTGGACAAAATATAGGGAAAAAAAACCTCAGTGTGATGGAAGGTTAGGCTTCAGAGAGATCAGAAGATTGATTTTCCTTTTATCAAACTCACCCTATCCCCAACACATCACACCCATGCTCCCCACTGTCCTGCACACAGAACGACGTGAGCAAGGCTCTTCCCCATCCTTACATTGTACGCAGGCTGCCCAACCCAAGGTAGCCATCATCCCAGCATTGGACCATGAATCAAGCACAAAACTTGAGAACCTGCTCCCATGACTGCAGGAGCCTTTGAGGGGACACAAAGCACAACCCCTCCTTTTCTGCCCTCTCTTCCCTTCCATATCTCTTCTTCCTCTCCCCTCCTTCAGGCCTCTCTCATGGATATTTCCCAACCAGCTGGTCCCATTGCCAGTGCTTCTCTTCCTTCTTCAGTTGGATCCAGCCAGATCGCCCACCGCCTGGCCTCTCCAGTGCTAAGCTCCTACATTCCCTGGCCTGACAAACAGCGCACTTAGCCAGGACGTTTTCCCTGGGTCCCTCCAACTTCTCTTGCATTTAATTTCTGCTAATCTATCAGGTGACTAATTAAATGTTTCTTGTTCTGCTCTAAGACGTATTATATGTTAGGAAAAGTAAAGAAATTGCTCAAAGGAAGGAACAACTGGGATGAAGGAAAGAATAAAAAAGAAAATACTAAGGCATATATATATATATATATATATATATATATATATGGATCAGTGGCATAACTGTACTGCTGATGTCTGACGGTTTGTTGAGAGGACCAGTTAATGATTAAAAGGTTTTTTTAAAAACTACTTTGACCAATTTTTCATGCTTATATCTGGTACTGTCTGGTAATCTGAGCAACTCATGTGAAGACAACAATTTGTAGTATAACAACCACTGGTGAGTTCCTAAAATCCTGTCTAGTGAAACCATGTAATGTCTCTAAAGTTCTTTTAAATTATTATTGTCTTATTCCCTTTAATGGTTTGATCAATCCTCTATTCTTACCTCTGGTAGTCTGAGCAACTTCGTTGAAGATAACAATATGTAATATAACAATCACTGCTAATCCCTACCATTTGGTTCGAAACCCTGGATCATTTTTAATGTCCTTTCATTGTTTTGTTTGTATTTTGCTATTGTGCTTTTTGGTACTATTTTCTTTAAAATAAAGAAAGACATTATATATTTTTAGTAGCACATACAACCCTAATTGAAAGTCAGGTGTGTGATTCCTGCTTTCATATCCATCCCCTTTCTACAGACCATAAACATCCAGAGAACAGAAGCTATAATTATCATAATACATAAATATTATAATGTTTAGGATTATGTAGTCGTTCTAAGCTGTAGCCAGTCCTTAAAAAATAATTGTATGAATGAATGTGTGATTAGTCCTGGGTTTCAAACATGGTACAAACACTTGCTTGTTGGAGGCAACTGAAGTGGAACCCATGTCACGGTACTGAGACTGAACTAGGTTCTGGATGCTCCAGGTAGAATAGCTCGGGTGTTGAACATACACTGAGGGGTGAGGAGAGCCAGAGACATAGTGGTGACTAGGATTTAGGCAGAGAGCAAAGACCAAAATGTACCTGGGATCATTACATACAGATAATAGAAAGGAACTGGCACACAGAATCAGTTTAATGGACATTATTAAAAGTACCTAGTATCATATATTCTATTCATGGCAACCCAGATCTGTCAATGAAGTAATTTTTTACCTCTGACAGAGACCGGGGCCTGTGCACTCAGTGTTATCGGCACACACACATGCAGAGCTGTAGTCCTTGTCCTTTTGTGTTTCTCTGATATCTGGCATTCTCCGGGACACTTGCTCTAAGTGACGTGCCTTTCTTCTATAACCCCTCTATAATCATTTAGAATTACTTATTTATTTTTTTGACAAGATTAAAAGTTTATTTTCTTTTTTTCTGCTACTAGGGATTGAACCCAGTGCCTTGTGTATATTAGGCTAGGTGCTTTACCACTGAGCTACATCTAGGCTTTAATTTTTAAAAAAAATTTGTTGTGAGACAAAGTCTTCCTAACTTGTCCAGGCTGGCCTCTAACTTGCCATCCTCCTGCCTCAGCCTCCCAAATTGATGGGATGACAGGCATGTACTATCATGTCCAGGTATAAGCTTCTTAGTGAAAGGGATTTTCTTATTTGCCTATGGAGTTCTATGATTAGCTCAATGCCTAGCATTATACACCTGAGAAATGTTTGGAAATGCATTGGTTGGAAAATGGTTAAATGCATTTTCATAGAACTGGTGCTTGGCGGAGTAGGCTATATAGTTGAGACAATAAATTTTTGTTGTTTAGCCAATTTCAGCACTGGTTCTTTGGTAGATTGATTACAAAGATAGCTACAGTTGTTTAGATTTCCCTGTGTTTGTGACCTTACAAGATAGAATCGCTTCACCTACTCTTTAAATCTTTCCTGGCCTTAGAATTTGGTGTGATGGCAAACCAATGGCATCTGTATCACAGGGGGCTTTTATTTATTTATTTTAATCACTGAAAGCTCTAAAAGGTTTGCCATCACTGGTAGCCTATAGAATTTGACAGAAATGATAGCATGCCAGTTCTAAACTCAGTTCTTTGAGACTCTTCTCTATTGCTTTATGAACATGTCTGAACAACCATTCTACCTGAGGTGATTCTAGGCCAACCAGTTCCTGGCTGACCTGGCAGGTCACAACCTGTATGGATTGAGCCCAGCTGAGAACAGCATTGACCCACAGTGCCCAATTCACCTTGCTGACCTGTAGAATTATGATCAAAATAAATGTTGTTTTAAACCATTGCATTAGGGATTCGAATGTAGCAAAAGTTAATTGTCACTGATATGTAACTTATAATTTACTAAGAAGCTGATAGGATATTTTTCTGAGAAGGAGGGTGGTAAGATTTGACCTAAGTACAGATCATTCATTGAAAAGGAAACTCATAAGTGAAACCACCATCACATAACATATATGGACTGGAAAGTCAAAAAGGACAATATCTTCTTTAGGAAACAAACAGTGGTTAATAAATAGACTCCCTGGGGAATCTTGTGAAAATCATGAACTTCCTCCAAATTAGAGGTCATTTCAGAGGGCAAACGACCATAAAGGAGAGATGACTTGATACGGAACAAAGGAAGCAAGCCGTGTCATATGCAATGGGAGAAGCCTGCATGGGTGAGTGATCAGTTGAGTTCTATCAGTATTTGAGAAGAGTAAACATCATAAGCAAGTCACTAACTGTAAGTCCTGTGATAAAAGGAGTTAGTTTAAGAACAAAGACTTAAGGAGTGATGCGTATAAGGATAAAGACTATGAAAGGACTTCCTGTTGCAGAGTGTGGAGGTCTGAATTTGCTTTCTTCTACCACATTTTCTTAATTTGAAGAGAGTCAGTGAGTCTTGGGTTCTTGAAGGGGAACCTGGCCTACTATATAACTTTCACACAAAGAATCATATCAGCTAACAGGCAGGATATCATTTAGTTAGTAGTGGAAGACTAGAACAATGAACCTTCACAGCTCAGATTGGTATTACAAACCATAACTACGTATTTTTTGATCGTCAGCTCATGGATAGTCCTGTGGAAGATTTGTTTTAAACATTCTGAGCTTCTGTCATTTATGACAGTCATTTCAACGTCCTTCTCCTCTCCTCCAGAGCAACCTTGCTTACTGCAGACAGAGGCAAAACTGTCTTTTCGCTGAGGTTGGAATGTTCACTCACCCTGTGGATCAGGGCAATGATGCAGTTACCTGCTTGTGAATATTCCTGCTTTTATGTTCCCTTGACAGGCTCTAGGCCACCACATAGCAAAGGTGTGTTGGAGAACAGACGTGCCCAGTGGTATTTCATTCCCTCGTCTTTTGGCACTAAGAATTTTTACAAAATAGGCCAAGGAGGCATGATAATATTTTGACTCTCTCTGCTTTGTAGTTTTAATTCCCACTGGCAGCCACAGTTCCCGCCTGTTTAGTCCGTTGTTTCAGGGGGAGGCAGAACCCAGCCAAGAGCAAAGGGGACAGTGTTCAGGTTTGAATTCCAAAACCTACTCCGGAAACCAGTTTCAGAGACAACAGTAGTATAAAACCAAAGTATTCACTTTGCAATATCTAAGCTTATTGAAAGAGAAATCAGAACCTTTCCTTTAAATATTAACTAGTCTCTTAAAATGTTAAGAAGTTAAAGGACTGAGGAAGAAAGGTTTATTGTGAGCCACTGGACAGAGAACATGAGGGATATGATACAAAGGTGATGTTCTAATATGCTAGAAAGGAGAAAACTGCTGGGGAGCTGCCTAGAGACAGAAGAAAGCGAGATCACTGAGCCCTGAACTGGAGCATGTTCCTAGATGATTCTGGAAGTGTGATTAGAGAGGCGCTGGGTTCTCACACCGTGTCTAGAAGTTTGGATGGAGATGGTTACCTGTAAAGGGGTATCTATGAAGAGCACAAATTATGGTGCTACACATACAAAATGATCAGGTGCGTGGTAGCCTCCTTCTGTCACTTAACCCCACCCCCAAGTCTCCTTTGGATCTAGACAGCATGTATGAGTCAGCTTTTCATTGCTGGGCCACAAGATCTGACACAACATAAAGGATGAGATTTAACTTAGCTCACAGGTCAGGGGGTTCAGTCCATGGTCAGCTGGCTCCAAGGCAAGAACACCATGGCGGAAGGACACAGTGGAGCAAAGCTACTTAGTTCCTGGTTGCTGGGGATCAGAGCAGATGAATGGGGCTAGGCAGGAATGTGTGAGGGACCAGATATGGTACCCAAATCCACCCCTCTATGACCCACTCTGACATACCCAGGAGTTTGTCCTACTAATCTGCTAGGCATTTCTTAATCTAGTGAAGTTGACAGATTAGGATTAGGGCTCACAGAGCAGATCTAGAAAAGTCCCAAGGCCCTTACACTTGTGGCCTAAGATGACATTTGAGAACTAGAAATCAGCACTTCCCTCAGGAGGCTGCCACAACTCCCACAGGAGTTGGTTGACTTGATAGCCCAAAGCTGAGCCTACAGGGAAGATGTGGGAAACTTTTAGAATATTGTCTGACTGTGCTAGTGTAGAGGTGGGGGGTTGATGGGACATTGAGAGGGAGCTTGACCACCCTGAATGCAACTACATCTATCCCTGTGTTGTGATCAGACCACAGATTTGGATCACACACAGTGCAGAGACTGAGGCTGGTCAGTATTCAGAAACTAAGGAAGGGCTGGATATCCTTCCTCTAAAGATGGGGCAATCCCTATGTCCACTGTGAGTAGGTAAGTGACGTTGGGGAAAACCCTGAATTTCACTATCTAAACCATGTTAGGCTTCAAAACAAGATCCCAAGTTAACTCGAAATATGAAGATCTAATTTTTGCTTCTGCCATCTGTGAAATGAGGGCTCATTGAGTGTGCTGTGCCTAGCTCTATATCTTAGTTTTTAAGTGTTGATCGTATAGTACCAGTATTCGCATGTCTGTAGGGAGCATATACCACTTTGGCCCTCTGTTGTGGACAAACCCTTTCTCCCTCTGTGCCCCATCTAATATTACTCTGCAGGGCACTAGGTGTGTGCATGTCTGCCTCCCCCCTTGATTGGAAACTATAATGGTAAGGCCCATACTTCTTTCCTTTCTGTATTTCCACTGCTGATGCAGGGTCTGGCACATAGTTATCTTTTAAGATAATGTCTATCTTCTTAAGAAATGTGTTCATTACAATTTTAGCATATGTACTGCTGGAGGGAGCACAGAAATGTGTTCATAGTAGTAAGAAATTTGGTGAATTGTGAATACTTTTTTTAAAAAAGAGCTATCTGTAAGATTCTAGAAAACATGATGATCATTAAACTGAGTTATTAAATCAATTGACCATTTTTGTGTGCTGTGGCAACTTTTTCCATGTATTGATGAGTATGGAATCCCTACTATTTGCAATGCTATAAGTACCTTTACACAAATCATTTAATACTTCCTAGAATCCTGTGAAAATCCTTAGATTTAATACTCCTGAGAGAGCTAGGGATATAGCTCAGAGGCACAAGCGCCTGCCTAGCAAGCACAAGGTCCTGAGTTCAATTCCCAAGACATACTACTATTACTACTACTACTACTGCTAATAATAATAATACTCCAGACAATCCTTATCTCCCAAGAAGAGACCAAAACCTGAAGAGGGTAAGAAACATCTAAGATTCCAAAGTTTTCCAGTGGACACTTCAGTAGGTGAGACTGGCTCTAATGTGTG
>PVLD010034766.1:0-12382 GCA_004027595.1 Dinomys branickii | reverse complement strand
CTCTCCCTCTCTCCCTCTCCCTCTCTCCCTCCCTCTCTCTCTCTCTCCCTCCCTCCCTGTCTCCCTCCCCCTCTTACTGGGTCTGCCAGCCATGCTGCCCATGGGTGCTACCATCATGTTTTCAGTCTGCCTTGGCCTTAGCTGTACCTGAAAGCATCTTTTATCATTCAATCCCAAAGCAAATGAGCTAGTTATTTGCCTTTTTTCTTAGCTCAAAGTCTACAAAAGAAATGGGCTGGCTGGATCTACAGTTTCTAGGCATTCAGGATGTTGGCTGCTGCTGGTCCTAAAAATGTGCTGTCTCTGGTCAGACCCTGAGCCCAGATTCAGCAGCGGCAGGCAGCGAGGGAAGTGGTTTCCTACAACAGAAGTGGCCTGCAAGGCAACAAAACATGTGACAAGGGAAGATTTTGGTTTTAAAAAGAGAATGGGCAGGAACCCGCTTGGCATGCGGTAGCCTTCCAGCTGCAGCCCACGGAGAGCTGTGTGCAGACTTGTGTTAGTGTAACTCTTACAAGGTGACATTAATTTCTTGATTTCCAGGTTCTCTGAGAAGCACCTCACCACCAGTCCTCTTTGTTTTGCCAACAATAGCACTAACTACTCTTTGTAAGGTGCTTTATAAATTACAGCATTTTTAGTGTTTTTAGGTAGTCAAACCTCTTCATCTTGTCTTCCCTAACTTTAATGCTTTCATTCTTAGAAAGGATCTTAGATACCAAGTATGTTTAATATTCCCCTAAATATTCTTGGCAGTGTTTTTTTTTTAATTATTCCATTTTTCACATCCAACTCATTTAGGATTTATCGTGAGATACAGTATACACTGAGGCTCCGAGCTGAGTCTTTTTCAAATGGCCAATTTTCCTAACACCTACTTCAATTTAAGAAAATGCCTGAAAATAAAATTTCTTACCCTCCTAGGAGAATCACTGCAGGGGATATAGCTCAATGGAATAAGCGCCTGCCTAGCAAGCGCAGGGTCCTGAGTTTGATCCCCAGTACCACACACAAAAAAAAAAAAACTAAAAAAAAAAAAGAGAATCACTGCAGATTTTTAGGAGGCAGCTGATGCAGTCTAGTCTCATCACACCAGTAAGGGGCATCCCTGACATGATCATTTCATTCTAGAATTTCAGAAATGACTTTGCCAGCAGACACTGTTACATGGGTAGCAGAAGAACCCTGTAGAAAATGCCAATTCTATGTAAACCAGGCAGCTTGTGAGCACCAAGGGGACCGGGCATCTCTGTAAGTCAGTGCTCTGTCCAGGGCCAGCGCTCCCTTAAGGAAGTGACTGTCTTTGAATACACAGCACAAACTAGGCCCAGTGCACTGATTTGTCCAGCAAGATAATTGGGAATGTCCTGCTTTGTCTCTACAGAGGCAAAATGCATTTCACTGCCTCAGGTTGGTCACTGTAGCTGGGCAGAAGCAGGCAAGGCTCTGTCAGGGATGCTGAATGGGGGATCCTGTGGATAGCAAAGGGTGTGTTGTGTTTGTTGACATCCACCCTGAAAACACTGTCTCCTGCTTCAGGACCACATGGGCTGTGATCTCTCCTCCCACAGCAGCCACGCCACACTGGCTTCAGGTAGTAACACGATCGCTGGGCCAGGCTCGCTCTCTGCTTTAAGGTCTACACCACATCTTTTTTAAGCCAACACAGAAATATGCATGATAGTCAGTGCGCTCCTTCCAGCTATTGGACAGCATTTCAAAAGCAGTGGTGTTCCCGAGCACATAGCTAAGTGGCCATCCCTGGAGCAGAAGCCCAGCCTGCAGTGTATATGGGGAAATTCACAAAAGGCCCCTGGCGGCTGCCCAGGTGAGGTGGGAAGCGTGGCCACTGGCAGGACAGCCAGGAGTGCCGTGGGGACTTCCCAAAGGTGGGGTCAGCATTTGGCCAGAGCTGAGATTGTCCAGAAGGACTGAGAGTAAACAGAGAAGCCCTGGCCAGCCATTGTGTGTCTAAGCACAGATTTCAGGCCAACAAGGGTCAGAGAGGTGCAACCCCTGCTATGATAATGGCCACTGCTAGAGGCGCTGTCGCTGTGCCTTTTTACAGGTGAAGAAACTGAGGTAGGGAGGTTAATAAACATGTTCAGTAATAACCGGTAAGGGTGGACCCACTACTTCAGCCCCACTTCTGTTGGACTCCAAGGTCAATGCCTTAGTCAGAAGCAGGGAAACTCACAACCCACCTAAAAAGGAGGCATTAGACCTGGGCACCAGAAAAGGTCACTTACCATCTCTGAGTTCAAGTGGTTGAGTAAAAGACAGAAAAGTCACCAGTAAAGGAAGTCTCTCCCTCGTATTTACTCCCAGGAAGATTATGAAGAAGGAAGCAGAGAGTTTGATAGAATTAGAAAAGGACTAAGCCAGTTGAGGGACGCTGGGCCTCTGATCTGAGTTTAGAACTTGCTGGATCCTTGGGCAGGGGAGTAGTTTTTGTCTCTTTTTAATTGTACAAGTAATTCATGGGTGCACTTTCCCATGAATTAAATAATGCATTAAAACAATAACTCTTGGCCGGGCATGGCAGCATAAGCCTGTAATCCCAGCACTCGGGAGGCTGAGGCAAAAAGATCATTGTGAATTCAAGACCAGCCTGGGCTACAAAGTGAGCTCAAGGCCAGCCTGAGCTGCATAGCTAGACCCTGTCTCAAAAAGACAAATAAATAAAAATAAAACAACAACAACTCCCCTTTATCCGTGGGGGATGTGCTCCGAGATCCCCATGGGGGTTTGAAACTGTGGACAGTACTGAACTCCACACACACGGCACTTTGTCCCCCGCCTACGTGCCTATGACAACGCTCCACTTATAAAGTAAGCACAGTAAGAGAATGGCAATAGCAACTAATAATAAAATGGGACAGTTCTACTAGCATGTGAGGGCCGATCAACATCTATGGTGGATATTTAAATTTTTTTATTTATTACTGCAGAAGATGTATTGCTAGTAATCCATCTTAAAACATCCTTCATCACTCCGAACACATTTGTTCCACCACCCTTGCCACTCTCGGAATAAGTTTACAGATGTGATGAACAGTGCAGTGGGTGCCACTGCCCGGCGCCATCCCACAGGAAGGCGGGCTCAGGCAAACATCTCGGGCTGTGGTCGCCCATGCTTACACCTGGGGGGACAGCAGGGCAGCAGGAAGCTTCGTCACACTTGTCAGAAGGGCACACAATTGAAAACTTATGGATCGTTTATTTCTAGAAATTTCCACCTAAGGTTTTCACGCTGCAGTTAACCACAGATAACTGAAACCTCAGCGAACAAAACCAAAGATGCACAGGACTACTGTATCACAAGTTAAAGGAGGAAAGGTTTACTTTGGCTCAGCTCGTACAAGTGTCAGTCCATAGTCCACTGGCTGCAAGGCAGGGTGGCACGGCAGAGGGTCATAGCAGAGGAGACACAGTCCGTGGCAGGGAAGGCAGGAAGCAGAACAGCCTTCCTTCTTCCTTCCCTTTTTATTCCACCTAGTCTGTAAATCTATTGGTTGGTGCCCCCCACACCCAGGGTGGGTCTTCCCTCTTCAGTAAGTCCATCATGCATACCCAGAACTATGCTAAACCTAACAGTGGACTTGTCCAATAGCTCCACCTATGAGGGCATGAGGCACTGGAGGGATATCCATATATAAGCTACAGCACCTATTAAACTACTCCTTAATAAAAAATTGTCCCCTTCTTCTCATTTTTCTCTAACACAAATGAGGCATGAATTTTTGTATACAAATATGAGTGTTTCTTTGGGCTAGATGCCAAAAAGCAGAATGGAATTGAACAACAGTGCATGTGTTTAATTTTCATGAGTACTCCCCAGTTGTCTGCCCAAGGGGTTCCATTAGTTGACACTCCCATGGGCATATGACAGTGCCCATTTCCCGGCATCCTCGCTTGTATGTGCTAATTGTGCTAATATCAGCCATTTTAGTTTTTGCCAGTTGGAGAGCAAAAATATGGTATTTCATTATTGTTTTAATTTGCATTTCCCTAACAGCTGGTGAAATTGAGTGCTTTTTTTTTTTTTCATGGTTGTGTCTCATAGTCTTTGCCAATTGGTTGGTTGGATTTCTCTTTTTGATTTAAGGTTCTTTGTGTCCTCTGGATATTGGGCCTTTGTCTTTGGGATATGTAGCAGATGTTTTCTTCCAGTCTGTCTCTTACTTTAATTTTCTCTTAAGGTTTTTGGAAGAATTATAGAGCAGTTACTTTACTGTTTTTCAAAAAGATCCTTGCATAACTGGGTTGTCTACTCTTCTTTATTGGAAGTTGATCTGAACTTGGAATTACTGGCCCTTCCTCATTACAGTACTGTCCCAAGGAAAATGTCCAAAGTAACCTTCATCACACTGCACCAATTGTCACTAAAACATAATGGTTAAAAAGTGGAGGTAGTTAGTTCTGGTCACTTATCTTGTAGCCAATGGCTATGATGAATAATTGACTCTCTACAAATGGTTAAACCCTTGTGCCAGACCACAGTTGGATGATTTTACTGCTGAACATGTAAGTTTTATAATGAAGTAAACACAGGTTTTATTAATCTTTATTGAAGACATTGTTAATGATGCTTGAATATTTTAAAAATTTAATTGTGTCTTGCAAAACAACCTATTAACGCATGTTGAGATCATGCTAAAGTCTAGAAAACCTCCTAATAAACTGCTAGCAAATACCAGGGTCCCTTGTGTTGGAAGGCAAAAGAAAATAATTAAAGAGTGACTATAGAAGTGGATAATGCACCAAATAAACAATAAGGACAGCCGTCAAAGAGATGTCTATTAACTGCCTGCACCAACAGTCTAAAGCATGGCCAGCTCCATGTGTGAAGGTTGTGAAATGATGTGTTCCCTGAGGTAAAACGAAAAGAATGTACCAAAGAGAAGAGCTGCGAAGGGTTTAGCTTCTCCTCACTGCATGAAGCAACTAGAACAAACCTTTACTGAAGGCCATTGTTCTGGTTACTTTTCTCTTGTTGCTGAGACAAAATACCCAACTTCCAAAATGAAGGGAGGAAAGGTTTATTTAGCTTACAGTTTGTGGAGGTTTCAGTCCATACTTGGCTGGTTCTGAGGCAGAGTGGCATACGGCAGAGGGCAAACTGTTCATGGCAGCAGAGCACAGCAAAAGCCACCAGCAAAAAGGGAAGAATAGCAAGCAGCCTCTTTCCTTCCCTTACACTGTAAACAGCCTACCCCCACCCAGGGGGCGTGTAGCTCTCACACAATCTCCACGCCCTCCTCTTCCACAGTCTCAGGATGTGTACAAAGTAAGCACCCTGACTTCCTGCTGAATCACTCAAGTTAAACCTCCAGATTCCCCAAGTTGACACAATGTATCAACCGTAACAGCCATAAAGGAAGGGGTGTCATGCTGGCGGAAGGGCTGTAGCTCTCGTCCATGGGGCCACAGCTGAGCTGAGGAAAGCCTTTTGCCTTGAGCCACTCTCTCGGCATGACCGTCACTCCCTAGGCCAGTCCGTAACAAGCCAGTAATAACATGGCCAGTCATGCATGTCTTAGTGATGGGGACGCATTCTGACGAGAGCAATGTGCGGTGATTTCAATGTTGTGCAAACATCGTAGCATATACTCAACACAAACTATGGTAGCCATGGTGTTGCAGGCAGCGTACTCTTGTGGGACCATTGTCAAACGTGTAGTTCATCGTGGAGCAACACACATAACTGCACATTGGTGCTGCTGTCAGTGGGAAGACTGCAGATAAAGGATTTCGGAGTCTGGTTGGAACCCAAAGTGTTATCAAGGTCACAACGCAGCTCAACAGCTAAAAAATCCGAGAACCGCGGTTCCAAAGGAGATTACACTGTGATGGGAAGGGTTTGGTGGTGAGGAAAACAGCAGATTTGGCCAGAGTCTACTGACTGGAAATGGACCATTTACAAATTACAGTTCTGGGTAGAGTGAAAAGATGAATATCCCCAAGCCAAGCAAGTCTCTCTCCTGCTAACTGCCTCCCGAAAACCTCTGAGGCCTACATAACACCAAACAAAAATGATCCTGCTCCTTAGCCTTGCATTCCAAACCTTAGGTTTGTCTTAGTCTCTCTCCACATAACAGTATTTTACCAGGGTCCCCACAGCCAGGGATGCCTGCCTCTCACTTCCTATATTGCTGCACAGGTCAGCCAGGCACGGAACACTCAGTACACCAGGCCAAGGGCCCCAGGCCTGAGGAAGATGCCTGGCGTGCATTGTTCTAGCACGAGACCTTGAAACAGTGTATCATCCAGTTTTCCCATCACTAGGACAAAATACCTGACACATGGAACTTAAAGGAGGAGAGGTTTATTCTGGCAAACCATCTCAGAGGGTCCAGTCCCTGGTCAGCCGGCTCCCAAGCAGAAACTTCACGGCATACACCACCCACTTCGTGGCAGCTGGGAAAGAGGGCATAGGAAAAGAGCTCCAAAGAGGAAGGGGCCATGGATCAGACAGAGTCCCCCAGGTCGCACCTCCGTGGCCCACCCAGATACACCTAGAAGTATGCCTTGCTAATCCCCCAGGCACTTCTCAGGTCAATCAAGTTGACAATGAAGATTAACCATCACGAACAGCTGGAGCCCTTCCCGCCCTCGGAGGGTATCCACCTCTACTGGTGTTGGTCAAAGGAGTACGCAGCCCCATAGTGACATCTCATTACTGCACCAAGTGGAAGCTCATATCCCTTTAAGAGTGGAGGAGCATCTTATGCTATAGCCCTGATCCCAAGGTGTCCCTCCAAAAGGGAAACTGAGATACCAAGAGAGAGGAGCTCCTCAGCAAGCAAAATGTGAGCCTGGGCTTAGGCCCTCTGGCTTCTATTAAAATATGGTCAGGGCAAAACTAGGGGCTACTATAGCCATTGCCATCTGCCAAGCTGAAAACCAAACCAGACCCCCCCCCACAAACAGCAGTCAGGCCTAAGAGATCAGGGAATAGACCAGCTAGAATGTTTCATTTCCTCTGCTTCTCGCTCTGCTGGCTACAGTGCCAAAGAATCAGCTCTGTTTGTAAGAGACTATGTTAACTGTGGGCAGTGGTGCTATCATTCAGACGAGGATGAAGAACAAGCAATAAAGGCAGGGCAGGAGCTGTCCGAGTCTCCTCACATTCCTCTTGCGTACCAGGTGTGCACACACGAGTATGACGTCATGTGCTAGTGCCTTCCACGCCCACTGAGAGCACTCTCGGGTCACCCGAGGGGGCGCGTGGGGCAGCCTGGTGCTGGGGGATGAGCACACTCTGCAGGGCCTCAGCCAAGGATGCTGAAGAAGTGAAGCACACAGTCCGCACCTCCTCCTCCCACGGAAGTGAGGGTGCTGGTCTGCGCCTCGGGGTGATGGCGTTGCCCACAGCAGTCACCGCCTCGCTTCTGCCCCTTTGTTGACTGCCTTCCCCCCCCATCAACTTCCTCTGCTCTCTCATCTGTGTGTTCCGTAAGCATTTCCCAAACAAATTACTAGTGTCTGCTACTGGGAGAAAGCACACTACGACAGAGAGTGGGCAGATCCCGTCCCCAGAGGGGTAACTCAGGTGTGTGGGGAGGACAGCACCCCGGTTCCAGATGGTGCCGCTGAGCCTGGGGGAATTAGTGTGTTAGGACACTGCAAGGAGCGCTCCAGCCCCTTGACAGCTTCCTAAAAGCCACTGGCCTCAGCGAGAGTATCACTCTATTAAGAATCAGGAGTGTAGGCTGGGCACGGTGGCACATGCCTGTAATCCCTATACTCGGAGGCTGAGGCAGGAGGATCACTATGAGTTTGAGGCCAGCCTGGGCCACATAGTCAACTGAAGGCCAGCTTGAACTACCCAGCAAGACCCTGTCTCAAAAAAAGAGAAAAAAAAGACAAGAGAATCAAGAGTGTTCAGCCCGCCACCCACATAATTTTCTTCTCACTGTGCCTGCAACACCTTAGCTCACCCATCATTGACCCCTTGTATTATTACTGTAGTTGGTGATTTCCTAACAGCCTGGTTAAAAAAAAAAAAAACACCAACTCCACCAAACACCCCCACGTTGTTACAATAACAACCCGCAGAGGATTGTTGACATTAGTCTGCTGACATGTAATCAATCCATGGAAAACAGATTCCTGCAATTTCTGTGGTACACAAAACCATTACGTCAAGCACACTGTCTCCAGTCGATGCTTTCCAGGGCCGCAGAGCACGGTTCTCACCAGGAATGACAGGTCACACATACCCATGCCTGCTTGGTACCTTGACCTTGAAGAAAGAGATTACAGACATTCATCGCCATGCAGGAGCCCGCTCTGCTCCAGTGACTGTCAGCCCAGCATCCTCCTCTGCTTCTCCCTCTCGGCCTGCTCCCCTGTCCTTGACACGCACCCCCAGCTCCCCCTGAACAAGAGCTATTTCAAGTCGAGGCCCTTTGGGATAAAGAACAATCCTCGGATTCCTCTGTTAATTCCTTGGCTACTACCTTGCCTTCCCAGTGCTGACCAAATCAAGATCAGGTGTGTTTGTTTTGGACCCCACCAGGCCTGGCCAGCGTGGCCAGTGTAGAGCTGTCTGCAAAATATTAGCATTTGATATTTTTTAAGAAGGGTGAAAAAGAACACATTTAAGCAGATTTCATTTCTTCAGCACTTTGTGAGCTGGGGTTGGCACCCGTCAGGAGTATAACTGTCTGCTCGGTGTCCTTTGCCAGTTTGCATGGCCTTCTTGCCCCTCGCCAGCCCTTAAATGCCACCCTTGTTCCTGGAGGGGTAACAGCAGGAAAGGAAAGTTCTCCCAACGAGTCCCACATGTCCCAGACAAGCCTGTGACAGCCAAATAGATCTGTCATTCCTTTTTATTCTCGGATTATTGTGGCCAAATTCCCGCTGGCTTTTCTGTGGCAGATCAATCCACTCCCCTCCAGACAAGTCCTTGCCCTGTCCCAGAGAGGATACAGAGACCACAACTTGCCAGCCCTCTGGCTTCCTCGCCTCCCTTCCTGCTGCAGAGGGGGCATCTCCTGGGGACACTGTCCTCTGAGGTGTGTTGCTGGTGACTGCTACCAGCCTCAGGGACCCAGTGTGCCAGGTCACCACCTCTGACTTGGATAGAGAGACAGTGTGGAAGCCCAGGGTGATGGAAATGCTCCTGGGCACACAGCTAACGCTGCCTCTGGAAGTGCAGCTCTTGGGAGGCTTTGATATAGGGGCTCCAGGGTCTGGCTCTTGTCTTGGGGCCCCAGGTCCCCTCCACCAGGCACACTTCAAGCTGTAGCCTGCTGTGATCTGGGTGCCCATGACAGCGTCTGGACTCACAGCCCTCGCAAGATAGTTCAACACAGTTCGTTTTCCAAAACTGTGGGCTGCTCGGGCTTAAGTGCCCCCTACAGACAGCAGCTTGGCCCTTCCTGGAAATCAGTGTTCACATGATCATGGGTCGGCCTGTTGAGACAACGAGTCTTTATTGCTGCAGGGTCAGCCCAGCTCCTAAATACACGCAGTGCCTTTCCGTGTCTCGGTGACTACTACCAGGGCCCGCATAAGGATTTTCACCCAAGTGCAAGGTGAGGACAAGATGAGGCCCACCGTGGTCAGGTTCTGCAGCAAGAACGCACACCCAAACCATCGGCTCTAGACTGGAGGGGCTGACAGATTCAAATCATTCAGCGTAAGCCTTGGAGCCCAGGGAGTAATGTTGCAGGTCAAGTCCAAAGGCAGTCTGGAGGCAGAATTCCTTCCTCAGGGAACCTCAGAGTTCTTTTCTTTTCTTCAACCTTTCAGCTGATTGGACAAGTCCTACTCACATGAGAGAAGGTTCCCAAAGTCTACAGACGGAAATAGTACTCACATCTAAAAGCACCATCTCGACAAGCACTTGACCAAACATCTGGGCATCACAGTCTGGCCACGTTGACCTATAAAATTAATCATCAGAACATTTCAAGCATGAACACTGCTTTTTAGGCTGAGGACAATCTCCATGCATATTTAGGGGGAAATAGTATCTCGCTGGGTGAACACAGAGTGCTGCTAAAGAAAACACCCAGCCTATGTTTCGGAACATAGAACACTGAACAGCACACATAGGTGTTATCTTGATGCAGTCACTGTTTCATTTTTGGGTTATCTCATTTTTACAGTTTCCTCAGGAATAATGGTGGTTCTCTACCTTACACTTACAGACCTCAGATAGTCCATTAAAATGATTAGATTATCTCAGACAGAGCTGTTTTCCACCGAAACAATATCCAGACTCTGCTGCAGAAGGCAGAAGCTGCTCCTAATTCTGGAAAATATTAATCTTCCCAAGGTCAAAGAGGTAAAGCTCTGCAGCTGGGCGTTTAACTCAGTGGCACAGCGCCTGCCTGGCAAGCACAAGGTCCTGAGTTTGAGTCCTGGTACCAAATAAATAAATAAATAAAAAGAGGTAAAGCTCTGGTCTCTTGGCACTGGTCAGGCCACAGGAGCAGCTGATGATCAGCACCTTCCAAGGGTGACAGGAAAGCCACTTCCTCTGCCATGAGGACCACAAACAAGTGCCATGCGCTGGGACACATTTTCTCATGCGGATACACTGCCCATCTGTCACCAGCCACGGCAGGACTGGGCATCCCCATGCTAGGAAAAGCCACAGCGAGGGATTGAGCCTTTCTGTGAAAGACAAGATTGTGTTTGCAAGTAAATCTGGGAAAGTCCTTACAAATATCTGTGTGTTCACCCAAACAAAACAGTAAAGAATCAGAAGAGGACGGGTGTGTAGCTCAGTGGCAGAGCTCCTTCCCAGCACGTCCAAGGCCCTGGCTTCAATCCCCAGCACTGCAAAAGCATAAAAGTAAAAGAAAAAGGAACCCTAATATCATTTAAGTCATCATCAAGTTGCATAATGGATCTGTCCCTTTTATTTCCATTTTTCTCAGTTCTTGGATATGGAAATATTTTTAGGATCTCCCAACACAAAGCTTATAAATTATTGATATTGTTACATGTTGTGGCAATTCCTCCTGTTTTCTTCTGTCCGTGTTCACTGGCTTCCTGGTGAGATGCCTTGGAGTGTGAGACCTTGCATAGATGTGGGACCAAAACCTGTGCCCCGCTCACCCTCCTCGGCCCCTCAGTGGCCAGAGGAATATTGTCTTCGTCAGACTGTGAGCACCTCCCCACCACTTTCATCCTCCCCCTGAAGCTTCACCACAGAAACCCCTTTTAGATCTGAGCTCTTTAAGAAACAGTGGTACTGAGATTTCATGCAGACAGAACACAGGTTCAGGGGGCAGAAGGACATTCTTCCTAGAATTTGCATTCCTGAAAAGCATCCTCAGCTGGAAGATTGGGCAAGTCTGTCTCTACCTCTCCCTTTCCTCTCTTGTTTGAGAATATTTAACCACACAGGAAACAGAAGGAGAAAGAGCTCTAGAACTATTTTCTGGAGAAAGAAGGAAGAGGAGGAGGAAGAGGAAGGGGGAGGGGAGGGGAGGAGGGGAAAGGAGATAGGCAGAGGAAGAAAAATCACAGGATGAGGGTAAGAATCATCGCAGGCTCTGAAAACAGGACCATTACCGCCAGCATTTCAAGCCAGCTTATTAAAGAATCATTTTCTTCCAACTCCAGAAATCAGTCATAGTTGGCTATAAAGAAATACGCAGCACCCCATTACTGATGAGCACCATGGTGAATTTAAGAAACTGCCACGAGGCTTAGTGACTATAAACTACATGTGTTGAAAGTTGGAGTTGGGATCAGTGACTACCGGAAAGCCACACTTCTGCCCTGTGCAGCCCTGATTTGGACAGTTCCAAGGATGTGTGACCGTCCCCTCCCAGAGTGACCAGAGGCACCAGAGTGAAGTCTGCTGGACCCCAGATAACCTGTGCATTTCTGCCTAAAAGATGCTTCATAGAAGAGAACAGAGAAACACACACAGCATGCCGTGTTTCCATGCAATCTGGGCGATCAGGGCCTCAGAAACAACTGCAGTGGGTAAGGGTGACTGTCGCTGCCGCCGCCCTGCTACCACCAGTGTTGCGCACCCACAACACTGTGCTGTGTGCTGCATTTATATTTGATCTCGTTCTTGCAGCAGCACTGCAAGTTCGGTGTTTTGTTTTTGTTTTTGTTTGGGGGGGTTGTCTTTTGGGGACAGGGTCTCGCTATGCAGTTCACACTGGCCTTGAGCACACTTTGTAGCCCAGGCTGGTCTCAAACTTGCAACAATCCTCCTGCCTCAGCCTCCCGAGAGCTGGGATGACAAGCATACGCCACCACACCCAGCTAATTGGGTATTTTCAATGAAAAACTGGAGGCTCCAAAGGAGTAAATAGCCCAGGGTCACAGAGCAGTTAGTGCCCGTAGCCAGTGTCCACCACCTCACCCCACCCCACCCCAGCCCAAAACCCACATCCTT
>PVLD010034765.1:0-12305 GCA_004027595.1 Dinomys branickii | reverse complement strand
GGTTCCCTGCAGGTATAGGGATGGATCTCCTCCCCCACTCGGTGATCTGGTCGCGAGCGCCGATATCTCACCTGTTATTGGAGTCCCTGCAGGCATGAAGGTTCCAAGGTGCCAGTCTATCCTTTGGGGCTTTCTGCGCGGCCTGCCCGATGCGCATGAATCGTGAGACCGCTGGGCGTTGCCGCCGCCAGAGAGCCGATCTCTAATAAGTATATTGTATGAACGTACTCATCTAAAGAATATTCTATAAAATTCCCATCAATTTTCAGCCTTGATTGGTAGATCTAATTTTTGTATTGACCTGAAATGGATGAAGAATTCAGTCATTTCTTGGAAGCAAATTTTTATTTTCTATTGCCCGCTACAGGCTGCACATGATATTAGAGAAAAATGAGAATCTGTCATGGTTGGGGGGCATTGTGTGTAGTGCTTTGTGTAAGAATTGCACTCTTCCAAGAAACCATATGCAAACCATCCATATCCTTGAGTAAACTGGTGATACAGGGTGCTCCCAGTTTCCTGGTCTTTGCAATCTGTCTATTCACAGAGGACTCACTGATGTGCGTGCTGGGATTACAGACTCCAATTCTGTAATCTCGTCCTGTTTCTGAGGTTTGAGTGGGAGAGAAGAATATGAATATAATCACTTAAAAATCATAGGTCCACAATAACACCAACTTTTCTTGATTTTTAAGGATACTGTACTAAATTTTTAGATAAAATGATTTTGTCACAATATGAAACTTCCTGATTGTTATTTTTGCCCCAAAGCTCAGTGTTACATAAAAATGCTCAACTATAATTTCTTCACTGTATTTTGAAATACTGTGAATAATCTCTTCTAACTTTAAGGGCTTGATGCTGAGTTTTATATTTTAATGCTAATAATTTTCTGTTCTACCATATCTGCTCCATGTTAGTATAAGTAGCTGCAATTGTAGGCAAGATATAAGTGACGCTAAAACATATTTATTACTTCTCTGTTCCTTTCTCAGTGGACTTCCCTGCCTTTCTGACTGCATTTCACAATGAGAACTTCTTTTTTGGCGGTACTGGGGATCGAACTCAGGACCCTGCGCTTGCTAGGCAGGTGCTTATTCCACTGAGCTATATCCCCAGCCCTACAATGAGAACTTCTTCCATTCCCCTGCACTCATTCATGTTCCATGTTCTATTTCCCAAGTTAAACTGTTTTTCCATGAATTACATTTTTATGTTTACTAACTTCCTGCAGATGTGTGTTCTGTACGTATTTCTTTCTGTAAGTATTTTTGATCATTTCCCTTAGCTATAATATTTTTTAGATATTCATTCTCAATGTATATAGATTTATTTATTCTTTCCTTCATTCTGTAAATGTCTTTTAAGTCCCTGTAGTGTGTCAGGCTCATACAACATAAGAATGAACAGAACAGGAACATACTATGCCTCTAGGGGTCATTATGCTGTGAGAGGGACACAAGGGTACTTCTGTACATTGTGCTTCTGTCATATGCAACAGGAGACAGGCGGTAAGAGGTGGAGACATGATATAACCCCAAAATGAAGGAAGGAATTAATGGTACACACATCTTAATTTGAATCAGAATATATGGGGGAGCAAGTTAGCCCCATCAAAATCTAATAATTTATTCTCAGGGTAGACACTTTGATAACATCTACTTGGGAGGATGTTTTTACAGGGCAAAATTGTATGGGTCCTTTAAAAATTTTTATTATTATGCCATTCTTTCCGAGTTTTGTCCTACATTTCTCCCTGCTTTGATTTTGGGCAGTGGGGGGGTACCTTCAGTCTTTTCTTCCGGCATTAATGATTACTGGAATCCGTAGACATTACAGTTCAACTCTTGAAATGTCTACCTATCATGGAGAAGCAGTGGCAGGTATGTCATATCTACTGCCAGAATACTCCCTCCCCCAACTTGTTACTAGTGACTTCAATGATAACAGATGAATATCAAGGTAGTGGGAGAGCCTGTGAGACGATGGACCAGATTCCCCACTTAGACTGCTGTCTTTTCTATTTCTCCTGCAGATTAATCGGCACTGCGACTATCGCCCTCAAAGACCTCACTGGTGACCAGAGTAGATCACTGCCCTACAAACTCATCTCCCTGCTAAACGAGAGGGGACAAGACACTGGAGTAAGGATCTTCCCCCTTGTTGAAATGATGTTGAAGGAAGATGGAGAGGCAAAAATTCATTTAGAAAAGAGTTTGGGCTGATAATTAGCTCACTGCATAAAAAGCAGAAATCTGGGTTTGAGATAAATGGGCCTATGTACATACGGTACAGGCATTATTCTATACTTTTAGTCACAGAACTAGCAAATTTGAGATTTGATTTTTCTATTACAGAATGCTATAGAGTGAGCAGAACCCATCAATGTAGCTCTGTGCTAAGCTATGTGGGAATTCATATTTGTGTGATTGTGCACAGCTCTGTGAACTACATATTCCTTCATGAGAACACCTTAAATATCGAGATGTTAATATCATATCTTTATCCTTGAACTGGCAGGTTAATGTTTTCTCATCACAGTATCTATAAGTAAACATATACTGTGTGATATAAGATCAGAATTTAAATGTGCTTTTTAAAAAGTCAATTTGAGATTCTTTTCTTAAAAATTTCCATAAATCATCTTTATAGTTAACATTTTAAACATAATAACATTCATATGCAGCCCAAAGGCCGACTGCCATGCTAATGGAAGAAAAAGAGCAAAAGGAAATCTATTTTGCGCATTTAGGTGCTTTATCTTGACTCCATTCCTGAATTAGAAATTCAACTGTAGACTGCTGATCCACAGAATTTGTCATATTTCATCAGATATTTCAGAAGAGTTCTTCTTGATGCACTGCATTGTCTTTCACACCTGTCCAAAATCTTCTGAAAAAGAGTTTCTCCTTTACTTGGTGTGAGGTAAATGTCAGCAGCAAGGTTTCTTGTTGTTTTTCATCTTGTGACTCCACCAAATGATCTCAGTGGAAGACCTCCAAATGATAGAGGGGAAAGAAAATTCTAACCTGCTAGATGTCTGGTATGAGTTCATGTTCTCCAAAATCAAAGAATGAATTTTAGCAACAATAGAGATTATGAGCAGAACATATTTATTAGAGGAAAGAAAGCTTCTGTCTGAGAGAGACGGAAGTGGTCCCAAGTGGGTTGCCCCAACTCAAACTTCTGAAGTCCAGATTTTATATGACTACCAACAAACACTTAGGAAGTTATCATGGTTGGCCCACAATTTTAGCTGCTTCAGAGCCTAGGTAAAGGGAGAAAAACTTACTTTAAAAGAAGACATCCTTGCAGGCAAAAATATAGGTAAGGCTTCTCGGTATCATGGAGAGAACGCCAATTTTGCTGGTCAAGTCTCTACTATTACATTTATAATTCTCTTAGTTATTGTGGACTGATCAGGCTCACAAAATGAGTGGATGGCAAAGGCTTAAACAAATGAGATAACTGAAATGATTTCAGGGCTCTAGGAGGGTCCAACTCTATTACTAAATTCAAGATTCTCTGAGTTAAGACTCTGAGTTAAGACCCTGACTTCTCTGGGCAGTCCATATTTATTAGGTTTTCAAACAAAGGAGGGGGATGCTGAAGAAAGTGCAGGAATCTGGGAAGGACTTGGGGAAGCCTTTAGGAATTCTCCAGGTACTACATTATGTTAATTTAGGAGAACTATGTTATCTTCAGGAAGGCCCTCACTGCGGGGATGAGATGCCTGCAGCTATAGCCTCCTCTTAGTTAATTGAGATCGCAGACCAAAGTCCTCAGCTGTGGCCTTATCTTGTCCTTTGAGGCCTCATGGCTTCACCCACTATTACAGGCCTCAGTAGGGACTAGTGACTCACAAGAAAGCCAACTGGTTAATATGAAATCCTGCTCAGAGCTGTTTCATAGTGGTCTCCATCACTCTACAACTATCAGTTTGCTATGAATCAGTATTCTGACTCCAAACATAAATTTAAAATATCATTTATTATCTACCCAAAACCTGAATGAGAGAAACAACACTGAGAAAAGATGGTTTGTATGTATTTTTTCTGATTGCTACTTTTTAAAAGCACAGAAGAAAGCACATGTAGAAATCTAAGCTGTAGAGGTGCTGGGCCTGAATGGAAAACAAGGGCCCCAAGCTGTGTCCCTCTCTCCTCACCCCTGGGGGTCCCTACAGCACCTCTGAGAATCTTGAGGTTTCTTGGACACAGTGCAGTGATACTCAGGATAAGTCATATGTGTTCTTTTTTGGGCTGCAAAAGTGTGACTGTCAGATGAAAGTTAGCAGTTGACCCCGCACTGCTCGCTGCCTTTGGCCTTCATACTGTAGCCTGAGTCTTTGGCAGGCAGCTGTAAGCTGCTGCTCTTACGGTTCTCTGTTTGCTGAGGGACTGTGGCTGGTGCTCCCGTCTGGTCACTGTCTCCCAGAGCAGTAGTGCTAAGGCAGCCATCAAAAGCACTGATCTCTGTGGGAGTGCTCACTAGTGAGCAGTCAAGAGATGAAACGGGTAATGCAGGCTGTGTGTGTGTGTGTGTGTGTGTGTGTGTGTGTGTGTGTGTGTGTATCTTAGCAGTGACCAAAGTAGCAGATGACAGTGTAGAATGCTTATTTAAATTTAAATTTCAAGTACACAATATATCAGTTTTTAGTCTACATATATACTAAATAGTATGTCTTGTATTCTATCTGTTAACGTGTGTGTGTGTGTGTGTGTGTGTGTGTGTGTGCACGTGCGCGCGCACATATGTGCCATCCTTACTTACAAAGGACTCTGAAGTTTGTGATAAATGGTGGATGTGGGCACGTAATTGGCCAAAAAAAAGTTAGTAACTCGCTGATTTTTCCTAGCAAAATGTTCTGAAATCATGCTTCACAAAGGTTTTTTGTACATTTAAATAACCTCTGTCCTAAAATAATATCCCATGTGAAAACTTTATCTAAAATTTTATAAACAGGAATATCTTTATCTCTTGTAAGGAACTAATATATTTCCTTCTTTCTGGTAACAATTTCTTAACATTTTCTGTTTCTCTTTTGACTTTGGCTCCTTGGCATCTTGGCATCACAATTTATACAAGAGAAAGAGTGATCGTGTTAACTTTATGATTTATGTAATTATTTCTCCTTTAATCAGTTTTACTTTCTCTTTTTAATTGTATTTTATGAATCCCATTACATTTTGTTAAAACTAATTTTGGAGAAAAACATGAAAATAAACATCAGCAATTGTAATCAACTAAGTCAATGAGCAACAAATAAATCAATCATTTAAAATGAGCAATTGTGACCCTGTAAGAAGAGGCCTTAAGGACAGAGGCTAGTCACAGGTTACCAGCTTGCTGGTTACAAGTGTGCTCCAGTCAGCTGTCTCTTAGCAATGATTCAGTTTGCAGCCAGGAGCAAGTAGCTCCTTCCGGCTCCACCTTGGCTCACTTTTGCGGGGACAGATGCAGTCTAACGCTTGTCTGCAGCCTCCACACTTCTAGTCTCACTTGCCTACTGCTTTGCTCATCCCTGCTAAGAATTTCACTCCTGCTGACCTACTTTGTATTGAGCCTGCAATACTCCAGTGTCCAGATTCTTTCTACAATGAATTATTTCTATGCAGGCCACCATTGACTTGGTGATTGGCTATGACCCACCTTCAGCTCCACATCCAAATGACACAAGTGGGACCAGTGTGCCAGGAACGGGAGGTAAGTTGACCCTTCTATAGGCCCAGCTAACCTGAGGGGACTCTGCTAAGACACCCAAGTGCACTTCCCAAAGAGGTCTGGCCATGTTCATACACCATTTGCTGCTCTCTGCACCAGACAAGGGCTCTGTAAGGCAGGTGGAGCAGCATGAACTGGGACATGGTAGTTGCTTAGGAAATGTCCTACCAAGTAGAGGAGAAAGTGAAGAGACCTTTACTAAACAACCCCACAGTGAGCCCTCCAGAACTCACAGGCCCCAAAAGAGTATCCCAAGCATGGCCTTGCTTTAGCTTTGTAACTACTACCACATCCAGTGTCCCATGTTAGGTGGGTCACGGAATGGACTTTCTGCTTTCCTCCATGTGTTTTTTTACCTCTCAAATGTGTGACCATCAGGCTGTAAACCCTTGGACTTGATCCTCTTTTCTCCTTTTTCCCTTGGTCCTAACTCTCTCCTCATCCCAAATATCCCCTCGGTCTTCTGACCAGTGGCTTCCCTTCAGCATAACCCATTTCTTATTCTCCTGGGTTTCTGATGCAGGTTGTCAGTTATTTAGGACCATCAGGTGACACTCCAGATGGGGTAGGAGCTGGGTGGGCAGTAGGGAAGGGCTTTAACCCCCAAATGGAAAGAAAATCTCCAAGAGAATCTTTCACAAAGGTGAGGTTGACCTTCACTTTATGTTTTTCCAGGGTGATATCATGCTAAGTGTCTCTGACCCTTCCTCTGCCCTGAGATGGGTCATCAAACGTCCCTTCTGTTACACTAGGCTTGGCCTGTTCCCTGGGCCTGGAAGGAACTGTCATCCTGCCACACTAACCTGCTGCCTTGAAATTCTGTCTATAGGAGGAACCCCTGGCATCTCTTTCTGCCAGGCTCAGCTCTTGGGTCCTGCCTTCTCTGTTTCTCTTACTTTTGATTTAGGCTCTCTGGCCACCTATGTGGGCTGCTCAACATCTGCCCCTCCTTCTCCTAACTGACAGTGTCTCTGCTGCCTTCCTGCCTGAGTTCTTATCTTGCCTTAGCCTCATTCCAGCTACTACCCCAGCTTGTCCTCCACCGTTACTGTTTTGGCCCATCTCTTGTCCAAATAGCTGTGTGTTTCCAGTGTAGGTTAGGTGGCTTACTCTTACTTGGTGACAGTTGGGGCTGAATTAGTCCCAGTATATCATCAATGTGCTCTGCATGTTGTTCCCTGCCTGGTGGCACCAAAAACATGGTACTGGGTGCTTGGACGTGTTATCCTACATGATCCCTGTGGTGGCCCAAGAAAGTGGCTCACTTTGAAGCCACAGATGCCCAACCCAGTACTGCACAGAATTGAAAGAGAAATTATATAGAAGGTAAATATCTATATGAATGCTAACCATTGCTTTTATTATTATTGCTATTGCTATTATTAAAAAATAAATTCTAGATGCCTTGTAACCTTAGCTAATCAAGTAACACAGTTTGTGTGACATTTAGATTGTTTCTTCTAAAAAGTAGAGCTTTAAAAAAAAGAATGATCTGGTTTCAGTCAGAGTCAGGTTGAGAAATGCTTTTATTATAAATATCTTTTCTGAAGTTTTTTTTTGTTTTTTTTGAGACAGGGCCCACTATGTAGTACAGGCAGGCCTTGAACTTGCTTATGCAGCCCAGGCTGGGCTTGAACTCATGGTGATTCTCCTACCTCAGCCTCTCGAGTGCTGGGATTACAGGCATGTGCTGCCATGCCCAGCTGGATGAATGTCTTTAAAAATATTTTGTCTCAGGGGAGCATAAAGTTTTTGAGAACTGCAGCTTACTCAGCTATTCAGAAGCACAGTGGGGGGATCTTATCTCCTCTGAGGATCCTTATGAGCCCAAACCTGGAAACTAGTATCACAAGCATGATTTCTCTGGAACATATTTCTGCCTCCTTAGAATTGGCAAAACACCAACCTTCAGCATTTAACCCCACCAGGGAGAAAACTCTTACCACCCAAGGCTCAACCTGCCCAAGCTCCTCTTCTCTACTTGGCAGTGTCAGCCTTGGAGCCAAATGTCACAGCCAAACTGTGAACTGGAGAGTCCACCCAGGTTGAAGAGGCAGACTCGCAGGACGCTCCAGGGCAGGCCTTCCCCAGCAATATTAGAATCCCTGCTTCTGCTGGTCGGAGGGGGAAGTGAACCAGAATTAGGTTTCCTTACATTTGGATTTCAAACAAAGAATGTTACCAAGTGCTGGCCTGCAAATGAACTAGCTGTATCTGCAGAGCAACGTGAGTTTTAAGTGTGAGATGACAAAATAGAATTTCTCTATTAAAAAAAAATAGGCGTCTTTGAACTAGAAGTGCTCTTTGTTCTGTAAAACAAATATTCACCAAGGCTGGGTCAAAGGTGGTATTGTGAAGATCGGCATCATATTCAGATGAAAAGGAGCTTTGCCTTGAGGCTCAAATCCATGCTAAGGCTGACACCAAAAGAAATAAATAAAAGGAGATTTTTAAGGGAAGATAAGATCAATAATTATGAGACAAAGAAGTGAAGTAAGGCCGTCATATCTCTTACTACCGCATGCCTTCATGACATAATCAGGGCATCTGGCCCAGAATTTGTCCTTTTTCCCTTCACTGACTCAGAAAATTTGCTATTTTATATTAGAGAAATGTGTGCTTCTTCTTTCATATGTTCAAATTTTTGAAATTTTAGCTTGCTGATGTTTTTCTTTAAATACAAAAGAATTTTGTGATTACTAAACTGTACGCATCATAGAAAAGACATCATAAAACACAGAAAGGGACATCTTTCACTATCCCGTCTTTCTGAGAGAACCACTGTCTACAACTACTAACACTGATTTTAAAGGTTACCATTTACAAAGTGGTTCCCACCAAGAAGAGATGTAAAATATGCATGAGAAAATACAAAAATGAAGATTTTCAGGAAAATTAACCACTATACATTAAAGAAACTGGTAATCACGAAAAAGCAAGAAATTAAATACCTTAGGGGTTTATTTTTAAGGAATTCTTTCTTAAAACCCTTATGTAAGATGGTATAGTATGCAAAAGGTATAGTATGTAGGGCATCAGCAGTTGACTGAAAGGGGGTGATATCAAAGATATCCCTCTCACTGACCACCTTGGCAACTGATCTCATGACAGAAGCGTGAGCTGATGCAGAGTATAAGCTTGATTCCTGAAAACTTGCTACCATAGCAATTGACTCACCAGCTGCCAGTCAGCCTGACTAGCACCTACATTCCTGAAGCAAGAATGAACTATTTTTAAAATTTTACATCTATTCTTGAAGAGCCAGCTGTTAAATTTGCACTCCATGCAACTTTAGAAATACAAAGACTCATTCATAGACACACTTCCTTGCTTCAAGTGTATTTCATCCCATGAACACCAAGGTACCTTTTCCTTGAAATTAAATTTTATCTGATTCATAAAACACAGTTTTTTATGCCATATGCAGAGGTGTGGCATAAACATTGTTTGGCCACCAAGGAGTTTCTAATTGGTAGGAAGATAAGATACAAATATGAATAATGATAGCCTAGGACTGAATATCACAAATTTCTCCAGAAAGGACCAGCAAATTATTGTACCTTCTCACAGTTGGCATACACTGCCCTGATTCAGCAGGGCTTGTGGGTGGTATTTCTTACATTGTTCACAGCCGAGTCACTAAAGACAGGTGCTGCCAGCACAATCTGCAAACTCTTCTGAGGTACCATGACCCACGCTTAGGACACATGGTGTGTCATTTGTCCAAGAATTGGGGTGGAGGTATAGTGAATGGCTCACAGCCAGACACATTTATTTAACCTCTAACATCTTACACACACATAAAAGTTGTAATTCCACATTCCAGCCAAGGCATCATGTTATACCCAAAACATCACTTGCTTTTATGCTTCAAAACCCACCCATCCTGTTCTGTATTTTGCTTTTTAACTTACACTAAAGATAATGTTGTACCAGCCCTTTGTCCTGACTTTACAATGACCCTTGATCCAGAGTAACAAAAATCTGCCTGACCAGTCCTACCACTTGACAAGACTTCATCATGAGAAACAAAGTACATGTCACAAGCAGAGAGAGGCATTTCAAGGCTCTAGAAAAAGAGCAAATAGTAAATATTGACCAAAAGAAAAACAAATAAGATATTCTAGAAAGAACCTCTTTATCTAGGTAGGAATAGAAAGGATTAGGTGGGATGGTGGAGCATGTTTGCATAAAGGGGTCTCCAGGCAAGATAGGTGTTCTGGATTCCAGATGGCAGGGGGAGCTTGCGGTGACTATGAGCAAGAATCCTGCCCTACCAGGCTGTCTCTTGCTGGCAAGGTGTAAACAGATGGGGATGATGGAGGAAGGGAAGGGTTGGTCTGTAGATTTGATGACAACCATTCATACCCTCTTCTGCTTGGAAGGGAGGAGTGTTAAAGGAGAAGACAGTGGGAGCCTGGAAGAAGGAGAGAGAATTTGTGTCCATGTGGGAAAGGCAGAGTTGGGGACACCAAAGGGAAATGTGACTGCATAAGGTATGCTTGTGCTGCCAAATCTTCAGCTCTTTACTGAGCAAAGGGAAGCTACATAGGAAAGTCACTGTTGTTTCTAGAAAGAGTCTCAGGAATTATGAATAGCTGCTTTGTGACATTTCTAGAGTTATGATAGAGAGCCATTCCTAGGTGTTAATTGGGTTCAAGTAAGTATCACCCAGGGAGTTACTGACATTCAGGAAGGGGACAGGTCTGCGTTGGTGTAGTTGAACTTGGTAGGGTTTGAACAAGTCACATTGTAATTTTTGGGGAGGCAGGGTGGCATTTATACAAGGAAATTGTGAAGAGTTTGTCACAACTACAGAGGAATCATGAGGACCCTGAAACTTAGGGAATCAGTAGATTGAATTTGAGCATTTGTTTCACCAAACAGCTGTCATTTAATCTCTCTGATCCTCAAATTACTTACTTAAAACATTAGAGGATTGAATTAAATAAGTGTAAGATCCTCTCTACCTCTGAAGTTGTATGATCCTATTAAAATGGCCTGATCAAAGCCAAGGTTCATGTGCAAGTAAGAAGGTAGAAAGATAGAGAAGTTCCTGTGGTAATTACTCGACATTACAGGTGTCAGGATAAGGCATTGTTTTAATAGGCTAAATCCAAGAGCAGAAAATGTTTCAGAGGTTAAACGGAAGAAAAACCACCCTAAGCAGCAAAGTTATTAGCAGACAATGGGAAGAGAAAGAGAATGTTAGACACTTTCAAGGTTAAAAAAAATAGGTGGGAGTTGAGAAAGGGGAAGTGATTAGACTTTATTGACTAATTACTGGCCATCTCAGATCAGGACCCAGGAAAGCTTTGAGAGAGATGCCTTAGAATTGGGTGGGATGATGGAGCAATCCCATGAATCACTTGAGGTGTGTGATCATGAAATTAAATTTAGATCTTTCAAGAAGGTGTTTGTTCTCAGCAGAGTTCAGTCACCTGGGTGCAGAGGTGGAGTAAGTGGGGAGTTGAATGAACAAGGGAATACAGTAAGGGGAGAGAAGGGGAGGGACTGAGGGCCATGTATGTGGGTAGGGGTCTTGGCGCATCTAACACGGGCTAGGAGAAGAGTGGAAGAATGAAAGAAGCAAGGGCAGGACGATGTGTGATCAGTAGACTGAGTGCCTCTGTGGCTGGAGTAACAGTGCAAACTGCAAAGGCCCTCAGAAAATGGCCTTTTTAATGGGCTGAATAATGTCCCTCAAAAGTTCATGTCTACGTGGAACTTCAGAACATAATCATATTTAGAAATAGGATCTTTGCATATGTAATCAGCTAAGATGAGGTTAGATGCTAGATTAAGACAGGCTTTAAACCTCATGACTGGTGTCCTTATTAGAAGAGCCAAGGACCCACATACCAGGAGGGACAGGGCATGTCACTACAGAGAGAGAGATTTGAGTAATACAGTAAAGCTGCAAGCCAAGGCCTGCTACAGATTGCCAACAAGGAAAAGGCAATGGAGGAATTCTTCCCTGGGGGCTTCAGAGGGAGTATGTTTCTGCCAATGCCTTTGTTTGGACTTCTAGAATTCGAAACAGCCAGAGAATAAATTTCTTTTGTTTTGAGCCACCCAGTTTGCAGGACTTTGCCATGACAATCCTAGGAAGCCGTTATAACCAGCTGATTCCTATTCAGTCAGTAGCTCCCAGCTTAGCAGTATTCTCTGTGGTCATGAAAGAGTCATTCTTTGTAGATCCACTTGGCTGCGGACCAAATTCACCTGGCTCTTGGGCAGGGTATGCCAGCACAGCCACTGATGTTTTGGTAATGCCACAGCTTGCCCAGAGGGGTGTGTTCAGCAGGGCGTCGGGGCCTCTCATTCTCCGCGGAACATTTAGTGTAGCAGTGTTTAATCCTGTGCAGCTGCCCTCACATGAAGAGATTTCCTGTGCAAATATCCTCTTGCTGTGAGGCAGAGAGTCTGGCTGAGGGTATAGCTTAGGCTGGTTTCCTCCTATCCAGTTTTTCATCCTACCATCTTTGTAGCAGCAGTGTTTGCAGAAGCAATGGGCCCTTCCTGACCTGCAGTCTGTTTCCAGAGCATCCACTGAGCAGACGAGTGCATGTCCAGAGTCA